>JAQGCS010001386.1:0-14155 GCA_034702105.1 Fuscozetes fuscipes | reverse complement strand
ATACCTAATTGAGTTCATTAATAATTTATAAATCGATAATGAAGTGCAAAGCCTTACAAATGGTTCGGAGCGCATATCAAATAGAAATCTAGATCATTTGCATTTTTATTAAATTTTCTTATTTTAATCTGAGATTTAGTCTAATTTATTCTAAACTACATTTGGAGTAATTCTTTTGAAAAGCGAATGCTTTACTTCAGAAACTTAAATAACAAGTCTAAAGGAAATGGCATAAAATAGTGTCAAGGTGTTTTTTCGCCCATTCTTCCCACATATAACTTGCCAATTTTTTAAAAGTTTAATTACATAAAATAAGTGCAAATCAGACAAAGACTAATTGCAAAGTCATTGAATGACAATCAATGAATGCAATCAAACATCCCTTATATGATGATTCAAAATATTTGCAGGATGTAAAAGTAATTAGTTTGTTACTAAGGTCAAAGTAACTATTTTTAGCACAAAATATTTTGTTTGGAAAATAATATTAAATATAATAATATAAAGATGAATTACATCTAGAATTTGATCAAGGTTATACAGGACTAATATTTCTTTACACCCAACTTCATTTAAATGCACACTTATGTTAAATGTTGGCAAAATTCTAGAGGGGGTTCAAAATTAATCGGATTTGATTGCAACTCTAGGTTGAAGTTTAATAACATTTGTCGGCACTGGAAAATTGATCTTTATTCTAAATTTTGAATTACTTTGAGATGGGAAATCTTGGTTCTCTCAGTTTGAATTATTGTTAGAAAATTTAATAAAAATGTTTTGGAAGTTATGTAAAAGAAATGTTAGTGTGTGTGCATGCCTCATTTAATATTAAGCGGCAGACTGTCGCAAAGTGATTTCTGAGACCATTCCAATCTGCCAGACATATGTTTAGGCATAAAGACTTGACTCTTACCTGTGCTCTATTGTTATGCATTCGAAAAAACTCAGGAATGCGTTATAGAGGAGACCTGGAATGTGATCTTAAAAGGGATTTGCAGAGAATGTTCTCACTGTAAAGGGACAGGAGCAGCTCCTGTGGGTCTCACAGCGTGTGTAACATAAGGCTAGGGATCAAATCGAAGCAAAATATCTCAAAAAATGTCTTTCAAATGCATTCGGCTCTGAATTCCAAATATTATTTCACATTTGATTCGTACCATTAAGACATATAACAATTTAACATGCACAAATTGCATTTTAAACAACGCTTTGATACAATACATATTTAAACACTTTCATAAAGTTTTTTCACTTTAGTCAACAGTTCGAGTGACGCATAATGATCAGGGTAGAGATCTAATGCTTTCTTCACATATGTAAAACTGAGGTCATAGTGACCCATCTTTTCTGCGAGAAGTGCCTGATTATAGTGCGGCTCATATCTAAACAGAGAGAAAATCATTTAATTTCGGTTTTTGGCAATTCATCGCAAGTCTTACAAATGCTTTCCAATGGTAGCCGAGGTCTGAAAGTAAGCCTTTGACTGTTGGATATTAGTTGTGGTCGGATTTGATTTGTTCATTTCAATTACTCCGAGATTATTGTATGCTTCAGCATGGTCATTATTCGATACAAGTGCTAAACGGAAGCACTGAGAGGCCAACTGTTTATCACCGGAACCGATGGCTAAATGTCCGATATTATACCAGACATCGGCGATCACATCATCGGCGTCGGCAAACATAAGGGCTCTTTCAAAACAAGTGATGGCCATATCGAACTGTTGGGACAGATAACAGGACAGAGCTAAATTATTGTAGATCTGGGCGTTACACGTTCCCATCTGAAGTATGCGCCGATAATAGCGAAGTGCGATCTCTGGCTGATCGTTATAGAAATGGTTCATAGCTATGGATGCGATGGCCTCGATATTAATGGCATCATAAGTTAGCACTTCTTTGTAGAGTCGAATCGAGTCTTCCATTTCGTTCATTGTTTCATGAATTCTGGCCGCATAAGTGATTAAAAACGTTTCACCCGGATACTTATTCAGACCATCACCATAAACGTCGAGCGCAGATAAGGGTTGATCTAATCTTTCATAGACTTTCCCCAACCAGAGATACACTTCAACCGGAATCTCAATATGTTTGAGTGCTGAGCGAAACTGTTTTTCCGCGTCCCTAATGAGTCCTAATTTATAATAGCATTTCCCTAATTGCACCTAAAGGTCAGAATATATCAATAATTGTCAATAAGAATTGAGATGCAAAAAGTTTGATACCTTCCACCACCAATCCTTGAATTGATTCACTTCAGTGGCCTTTGCGGCCAATTCCAGAGCTATTCGAATATTATTTTCGAAAAAGTAGATGTATTCGAATAGAGGTTTGGCTATAGTGGGAATGGCAGCATATTTTCCAATATTAAGTCGGCCTAAATTGATAAAAGGTCCGTCCGGTTGTGTTAACATTGAAGCCGTTCCCATTCTAACAAATCTCCCCGAGGAAGAAGTCATTGGTCTTGAAGTACGAGCTGTTCGCGGAGTCTTCAACGCATTTTCCATAGTGCCCACTCTACCCTGAGTACCCGGTCTAAGCATCCCTGTGAGTGGACGTCCAGATTGTGTAACTGGTCGCACAGCTTGACTCGTTTGCAGAGCTCTTCCTGTGGATGTTGTCCGCAGTGAAGTTCCAGGTCGAGCTACCTGTGCGATTGAATTATCATCGAGTAATGCCTCTGCGATTCCCTCTTCGTCAGCCTCCAAGTCATCGATATATACCTGTTCTGTAAGACACCTCATTTTGAGGGTCCAATACGCCTAAAAATTGCATTTTTTGTTAACAATATTCCACTAAAAGTCATATTTTTATTACTTTTCTGAAGAAAAAAAATCATAACTTTTATTGGTTTCGAATATAATTTCTAAAAAATTGTGAATTCAAGCAATGAATCGCTTTATTAATTGCAATATTTTTTGGATTATATCTTAAACTTCGATATTTTATGATACTTTAAGACACCGATGACCAGGATTCTGGAGCTCAGGGCAATACAAGAGAGAAACATAATAAATGTGAAATCTCAAAAATGAGTGATTTGCTATTTCCTAAATTAGCAATTTTCACCGTTAAATTAAATTAAATTAACTAAATAAACTATTCTTTGGGAAATGTGCTCCTTGGCCATATCTGCTTTAAAAGAAGTTTTTCTTTTAAGCCTCTTATGCAAACTTTAAGGATTTTAAGCTAAAAGGGTATTTCATTTTATTTCCCAATAAATACAAAGTAAAACTTCATTTTATTTCTATCATTCAATTCTGCGTTTATTTGACTCAAAACCGATCCATGGATTCATTAGATGTGAGTTTGTTGTCTATTTTTCAGATCAAATCAGATCCGAAAACTCCCTAGTTTAAATGAGATGAGATACGAGTCAGAACACTATTCATTCATTCACATCGGATCGGATCCGAAGTTTTTATTTGGTGATGATATAAAGCTTAAATAGGATGAAACATTTAAAAATCATTATATCTATTAAATTCATCTTAAATTTATTTATTAAGAAATTAGTAAAACGATTTCTAAATCAAATTTTCAAAATAATTCTAAATAATTGGTTAATTACTATCTTTTTCGGATTTGCTTACAGATCATATCAGATCCGAACATTTCGTAGCTCAAGTCATATACTTTGGTTAGATCCGAGTCAGATCAGAAACTCAACTCTAAACATTCAATGATGAATTCTAACGGAAAATATATTATGTTTGAAGAATAATTTTCATAAGAATATTCTTGTGATCCCTTATCTCTATGATTAGCGACACATTCATTGAAGAGGTGCTTGAAACCAGCATTTATTAAGATTTTTTTAGTACAAGAGAGCCAGGAATCAATTTATTTGATGCACTTGTGTTCAAGATTTCAATTTCAGATGAGATTTCCTCAAATAATGTAATACAAGAAATATACTAATAGATATATACGAAGTGAACACAAATGTCAATACTTTTCTATTTCTTTGTATAGTCCGACAAATTTATATGAGATGTGAGAGAAAAGACGACTCAAATGAAATACAGTCCTCACAACTTCTAATATATTCCGATATATAAATATCTAATAAATTTCTCTCTCCTTTAACTCATATACACCCGTTGTGGCTCTCATTCCATCATATTATCAAATGTACCGAAAATTTCAATTTCGCTGCGAGAGAGAGAGAGAGAGAGAGAGAGAGAGAGAGAGAGAGAGAGAGAGAGAGAGAGAGAGAGAGAGAGAGAGAACTTGGATCACATTTGACTATTGCCATACCTGTGAAGCGATGCAACGATTTTTTTATTACTTTTTTCACGTTTTCTACAATAATGCTTTTCATTGCATTTGCGACTAAAATGTAAAAAATCAATAAAGAATCACATTTCGTGAAATATACACAGAATTTATCGGTTAATGAAATATAGATAAAGTAAGTTAAGCGAAAAGGAATGCCATAACTGAGTCATAACGATTTTGGTATGAAAACGGCCCACATACTTTTGCAATAGTTTTGTCTTTAATTTAATAATTAATGAGTTTTTACAGTCTTTCCTCTAATCTGTGTTTTTATTAGTTTTGAATAAATCTGAAACAAATGCAGAAATTATTGCAAACGATATACAGTGTAATAGTGGAGACATTTATGTGGAAATCTCTGCCAACAAAATGAATTCACAATTTATGTCTACTTTTAATTCTTTGCTGTAATTAAAGGCGAGGATAAAAACAGATAAATTATTTTTAGTTTTGTTAATGAATGGAATTAAAGTGAGAAAAATGATTATTGCGGGCAAATACCACGTCTCAAAGTAAAGGCTTATTCAGAGACAATTGATGTCTTTTAATTAATTTCCATTTAATTCCATTTCCAAGTCGTGGCCGTTGTTTTCGGGTGAGAACTCTGACAGCTCTTAATTACTCTCTCATTGCTTAAGCCCTAAATGAGTCTATGTTTGGACTCAAATATTCAAATCTCAATACAAGAGAATTCACTTAAAAACTTTGCGTTCATTTTTATGTTTGCGTCGTTCAACTGTAAGAACAGGTCTCTGCACTAAAACAGCACAGAATGTTATTCTGAGCTTTTCTCAAAAGAATCAAATCTTAGCTTCGATTTTAATCAGTGAAAAAATTGATTGAATTGGTGGACAAAAAATTTATAAAAATTATTATATATTGTAAGCAAAAATGAAAGCCACACAAAAAGAGGAGGTTTTCATTAAAAGAAATTATTTTCTAATTCTTTGAAAAGATTGTTGTCTCATAGAAAATGCGGTTTAATTATAATTGTTTTGATTAATTTTGTACTGAAAAGAAATTTATTGAACGACAAAATTATATTTTTTGTCGAGTGTTTGAACAGACAATTCATAACTGAAGCCCTAATTATTGCAAGGAAATGAAATTCCAGTCCCGAAGAAAAACTCCATTTCCTTAATAACTGAACCGATTTATCGTTTGAGTTAAGTCTTCTATAAAAATAAATATAATATTTTAGAGATAATTAAAATCTCTTTTCTCAGAATTGCCTCAAATATTATTCAGTAATTAATTTTTATTCAGATCAGTCTTTTCATTAAAAATTCAAAACAAATCTTAACTCAAAGGTTACAAAAGAATATTCAGAATTTATTTGATTTCAGTTAATTAAATTTCTAACACAAATTACTATTTTTTTTTTAATAAACTACAAGGTAGATGTAAATAAAGAATATTCTTTGACAAATATGAGTATTATTTTGATTTTATTCACATGTTTCAAATGAAACACTTTTTAGTAAATGTTCTTTAAAGTGAAGCTAATGTTTGCTCACAATTTTCAACTAGTTTTCAATTGACACATTCAAACACTACCTGATCATAAGGGTTGGCATCGAGTGCTTCATTGCATACTTCAATGCATTTTTCAAATTTTCTTCTTCGGAACAGATTTATACAATAAAACAGTGGATCCAAAGCCTCCATATTTGCATCGATATGACCACAATTGAGATGCTTCTTGTCTAATGTTTGTTATGTATTAGGATCTGGTATTGTTTCTGACTCTATGGCAACAAATCGATCGCAACAAAGTTACCAAAACAAAACAAAATTCATGATTATTAAATCTAGTTTTACTTGATTTTGAACGATAAATAAGTGAGCTATCATAATTTAATAGTCGCTATCAATCATTGCAATCATACATTTTCTGAAAGCTGAGTCTAAACTCTAGCAATACAACTATCCGTAATATTGATTACTGTTGCCGAGGGAACACCTGACCGGAGGGTTGACTGATGGTCGTTGTCTCAAACAAATGTATTATTTTACTACAAAACTGTAAATTAAAAGTTTTAATGAGACAAACTTCGCACTTATAGGTCTATTCAGCAAACATTTGGAGTATAGAACAAAACCTATTCGACCCCAAATTCAATCTTTAGTTCAACAGTTCTAAATAACTATTCGGCTAAACGTCCTTGATATCTAACTTACTTAGATAAAAATTAGATTATTTTGGAGCTCCTTTATATCCTTTTCTATAAGCTAAACATGTGACAGCTGTCTAATTGAATCTAATCTAATTACATTTAATTGAATTTTTATTCGAATTCTCGTTTAAATCGTAATAGATTCAAATATAAAAATATTCCTTTTATTGTTCATATAATAATAACCGGGGCTTCAATAGGAGGTCTACCCTCCCATATACAGAGATTTATAATCAGAAACATCGGTGCAATTACTTTTAAGGCAGGAAATCAGCACTTAAGGCACTTCCATAGCCCTCTCAACATCTCTTCATTTGAGGAGTACTATCACTGGTAGAGAACAGACCACTTAGTTTGGGAGCAGACGTTCAGTTCGTCGATAGTCCTTAAGAACGATGAAAAACACAAAACATCAGAAGAAACAAAAACAAGAATCAAATTGTAATTAATAATTGGATTAAACTTGGTTTTAGTGTTCGAAGCATTTCAGACCAGTCTTTGCAATCAAATCAATCAAATGTATTAAACAAATCCTAATTTCCAATCAATTATTTTATTGATATTTTTTAGTTAAACTGCACATCAATTTAATTAATTTAAAGACTTGGAATTTAGTGCATAATTAAGTGCATAACATTTCCAACAAATTGTTTTCAAACAGTATTTATTTATTAAGTTTTTCGACACTTGTTTTTCATTTTTTAATTTAATTTAATCTCAAAATTTATTAACAAAATATTCAGTCAATGATTAAAATTAATAAATAAAAAGTTAATATAACTATAATATTGCCGTTGAATTCAATTAAAATCTAACGAATGTAATGTGTTTTACAACAGTTTTAGTGATTGTCTACTAATTTACTGTATGTTTGACTCACAAAATAAACCATAAATTAGAAGATTTTTAATTTTAAAACTACAAAAACAATCAGAACTACAATTAAATTAACTATAAGTGAAATAATAGAGTGAACTGAATATGGAATGAATGAGTGTTTTGTAGGCATATCGTGTGAATCAGAGGCAAAGGCACGAGAGATGTGATGTTTTTCATATCAAATGAGAATTTCCGAAATTTTATTCGAAAAAAGTGTAAAAAATCAATGCTTTAGAAAAGAAGAGCAAGAACAATAAAAGGAGTAATAAAATAAAAGTCAACAAAAATAAATAAAATCATTTTAAAAGATAGAAATACAGATAAAATACACAATTAATCAAACGATTAGTGAATTAATAAAAGATAACTCATTATTGAAGAACTAATTGAATGATTAATATGAAGACACACAGAGATAGAGGACACGAATAGAGAGGGAATGGAATGTAATAATAAATATATCGTTTCAGTGAAACTACATTTTGAACGGGACTTGAATTTTAAGAATAAATAAAACTCTTTTCTCATTAAATACTTTTTAACTCTTTTATGTTCAAAGACTAAAACAAAGCAAAACTAAAAATAGTTTTGAGTTCAAAATAAAAGCTAAACATCAAAAACATATTTAATGCCCATTCAATTAGATTTGGCTCTTATTCTGAGCCAAATTCAATGACTAAAAACAGTTATCTATGAACTATAGCTGCTCTCTGTTCTGCTCATTGGGTTTAAGCGATTGCTTATTACGAAATCAAACCTTCAGTTTCTGAAGATTTTTAGAACTCCTTTAAAATATGTGCAAAAATGATAACAACTTTTCATATCATTTAAAAGTAAATAATTTAGTGATTCATAAATATATCAATAATTTTGTGTAAAAATTCATTTCATTAATAAGTCAGTCCTATAAACCATTACAACACAATCGCACATCAATTCGAAAAGTTTTATCCCTTTATGTCTTAAATAGAAATATTATTCTAAAAGACAACCAAATAAAAAGTGATTTCATTTTTTCTTTAAAACAATTAATGATTTAAAATACGAGTCAACGAAAGGGTTAAAAAATTGATGTCTGATTTCAAGTGTTGCGTCATTTAATCTTAGAATTTATGTGAGGAATGAGTGATGAGTTATATGACTTAGAGATGAGCTGAACAAATGGTATTTTGATTGTTGAGGCACAGGTCGAGTCGAGTACAGCGAGTAATTCAACGTTAATATAAAGTCCAAACACTACTAAACAGCTGTTTCTCTATCTCTCAAACGCTCGAAATCTGTTACGGAATGAAAGGCAACGGAAGAGAAAAATCACTAAAATTGCAAAAACAGCAGAAAATGTGCAAAAATTTAGTCCAAAATTGGGTTTAGTTTTGAAATAAAGAGATAAAGACATTCAAAGACATCATAGAAGTAACGAAATCTCTGCCAAAAACTATTCGCGAAATCAAAGCTGACGTAAGTATTAAGACTTGTGTTACAAATGCAAGTAAAGGACAGAATCAAGTGATTAGTGAAGCCTTACGCTCGAGAGTGGCCGCCAATTCCTCATCTCCTGCTTTGGCCGCTAATTGCTTTGGAGTTAAGCCCTGATTATCGAGTTTGGAGAGTGAGGCGCCCCACGAGGCCAGCATTTGACATATGTTGTGCTGTCTATGCAGAGCGGCCTTATGTAGAGCCGTCTGACCGGTCTCTCTCTCGCTCAGGTCTATGAGATCTGCCGGTGCCGCCGACAACAGGAAATTGACTATATTTTCATAACCATAATGGGAGGCGTGATGTAGGGCTGACATGCCTTACATTAGGCACAGAATACAAATAAAATCAAAGTTAAAGCGAAAAATAAACAAAAAACGTTTTTATCGGAAAATCAATAAAAGAGTAAACGAGCAAAAGATCGATACCTTTGTCATCGATGGCCAACAAATTGATGCCTTTGTGGTGCAATTGTTTCAGAAGACTGAGGTCTCCGTGTTTTGCCGCCTTCAGCACCTCTTGAGGCGAAAATTCTACTGGAACACTGATCGGGTGAATGTTACTCAATAGAGAACGCCGTAAAGAAGTGGGACTGCCATGACTTTCTTTGTCATAAGTGATGAATGGATTTGTATGACTATTATTTGGTTTACTAATTGTTATAAAATTAGATTCAGACTCAGAAGTCGTATCAAATAAGTCGAGGTCGTCCTTCTCAGGGTTTTCCTGGTCCAGAATAAAGAGATCTTCGGTACAGATGTCTACAACGAAGTGTAAGTGTTCCTGTGCTCTATCTATCCGGAAGAAGCGTTCGGCCGTACAGGCTATGGCAAAGAGTCAGAGTCAGTGTCCGATCCAGTGCTCAAATCAGATATTCGAGTGATATATAGGAGAAGACAAGCGATACTTACAATCAACGAAACACCAGTCATGCGATACGAACTTAGCTGAGCTGACACTGCTATTATCAGCACCGGACTGAGCACTGCCATAATTCCTTTCCCGCATTAACTCATTGATTTTGGCTCTGACGTGAACTAACTCCAGGTTCTGATCGATACAAAGTGTGCCGACTAATTGTGCTGTTCATACGGCAAAGGTATGTCACAAAACAAAATACAAATCTTAGAATTCAATAAACAAATACAAGAACAGAATGAATACAAGTGATGTATAATACATCATGTATTGCAATACTTACAAACTTCTTTGAGTCTATGTTTGTCGTAATGATATGTTTCGTAATCAATTAAATTCAATTTTCGCACTTTTAGTGTCAACTTTTCGAGCGTTGGTCTGAATGATAACAAATTATAGGATAAGAATTCACTTGAATTAGTAATTTTCAAATGACTTTCGTAAGGCAGGGATCGATCGATAGGGAAGGAAAAGCAATACAAGAGTGCGATGACTTACACATGAATTATTTGATTATGACTTTTGGCTTTGGCGATGAGGTTCGCCTGATTTCTCCGCTGTAATGTTATGATAGATGGCAAAAGACGACAGGGCTCGCCATCCACTTGCATAGGTATAGTACGAGTTGTTATAATCCTTGCACTACTGCATTGAGCTATACAGGTGCCGTGACCGCCTGCCTGCAGCAGTGGCTAAAAGCATAGACATCGCAAGACATAAGATATTTGTCATGGGTCAGTTATAACAAACATGAGATTCTCATTCAATATATTATTGTCTGAGAAGTTGTCATAGAATGCAATCATTCGATGAGAAAAAAGCAAATTATGATCGATCTTATAATAAGATCCTTTAATACTTCGCAAAGAACTCGAATACTTTCATCCATAATATAATAAGAGGGAAGACTAAGTATGTCTTAAGTACTCACCAACTGATATGTAGTCAAACCAATCACTTCTATGAGACCGTCGTCCGTTCTGGGAGTCTCGAAAGACGGCGAGCTCGAGCCCCAGGGCCGGGTACCACCCCCGTAACTGTCCAGTAGATAATAAATCACATGAATATCCAATTATAGAGTTTAATAAATGTTAACAAACAATAAGATTTATATTCGTCTCATATGTTGTCTAATGTTTGTGTTTTGCGATTATTTTTATTTCTATTGAATTGGGTTTAGAATTACATCCGAATCGTTATAAGTCATGACTACAAAAACCAATTCTTAATATTGTTTCCAATAAAACAAAGTCTGAGACAGAGTTCATAAATCAAACTAAAGTGAAAACCCATTCACAGATAAAAATAGAGCACAGAATCAAATATATGGTACCAAATGACACAAACCTCGGAATATTGAGAAATAAAACGGAATGCACTTTAAGTTCTTTGAGTCTTGAGGTGAGATCAATGCCATCGCACTCAAGAGTTATGTAATTACAGAGATCTTTCCATTTGCGTTGAAGTAAGTCTTTACCGCCTGCCTGTCCGTAGAACATTTTGTTCTTGAGTCTGTTTCTGAATCTTTCTGGATGTGCTTCTCTGGCCTCGTGAAAGGACAGAGCGATGTGTGCGTCCACTCCTATTGAGAAATAGTTGTTGACAACGTTGAGTGGAAGCTCTTCTTTGGCGCCCTCGTCATCTTTCAGACAACTTTGTTCTGTGGGCGATATGTTGTTATTGCGTTCGACCCTAAGATTCCATCGGTCCAGTTGTATAACTTCGCCATCTTTTATGTTCAGTAATATTTTAGAAACCGGTTCATCTGTATAACTGCCGCCCCATCCTAGTGCTCGGGCTAAGTCATTGCCTGTCCCTAACGGTAGGACTGAAAGCGGTGGCGGTGGATATATTGCTATCTCGTCTAACACTGATAGCACCCAACCAGCAGTTCCGTCGCCACCACAGGCCAGGATTCTTAAGTTATTCACCTTTTTATACAATTCGAGGCCGAGTTTGGGGCCGCCCTGAGACAGGTCGAACACTTGTCGGGGATTCAAAAGCCACTGAAACTTTTGCATTAGCTTTGAGCCCTGATTTCCACCACTTTTTGGATTAATGAACACCAGAAGAGGTTTAGAACTTGAAGAAGGAATCGGTTTAATAGCAAAATGCCTGTGCTGTGCAAATTCTTTGGTTGGCGGCGGGGATGAACCGTGCAGTGCGTGCAGTTGATGGTGTAAATGATTATCGAGTGTAACAGTAGTGACGGTCGAGTCCTCCTTTTTGGTCCTTTTTTTAGACGACGCCCTCTTTGTCTTTGGGGACCGTCTTATTGACGACTTGAATGAGCCCTAAAAACAAATTGAAGACAACTTTAATTAAATTTCTGCCAATTTTTGTGACAGAGAAATAGGAAAACAGTTCACAAAATTGAATCTTAAGGTAAGCACAGAATGAAATGAAATTTAATAAAATGTTTTCCAAAAGGAAATTAAGTTTTCATTCTTTGCATTTAATTCAAAAGAAAATCAAATTAAAGTCAAGAAAAAGGGAGGGAAGTAATGATAAGAAGACATACCCGTCGCGGAAGTTTGACTATCCACGAGGGTGGCACTATCAGATCCTGGTGTGTACCAAGCGTACAGTTTTCGCCTATCCTTTGAATATTGAAACAATTTTCTTTGTTATGGAAAGCCGTTTTGCACCAAGAGCACGATATGGCCACTATTTCCTGTGGAGAGCCCGGGAGCAATACATTTATCCGATTAGAAAAACGCATTTCTTATGTCTTTTCACTCAACAAATAATTTTTTATAGAAAAATGTCTTTCAATAGAAAAAAGGTTTTATCGAAAATGTTTTCATACTTTGTTCCCAAACGACAGCTTTGACTGAAAAGACTTTCCACACTGTTTGCATCGACCCTTTTGGTGGCGTCTGTGCACCCAATGGTGATGGATCACAGTTTGCTGCAACGGATACATACCATCAATGAAATAGACAAACATTACATTCCAATACCTTATTGTCATTCATTTATAAGTTCCAATATAAGGGTAATCGGAGAAGTATTCGAAAATTTCTACTTGATCATCATTGATCATTAAATTCTAAAAATTATATTACATCTCAAATTATTGCAGTCAAGGTAAAATTTATTACTTGATAGATTATTTTCAAAGATTGCGACTCTAGATGAGCTCCGAGCAATGTGTCAAATATGATAAATTATCCTGATATAGCTCAATAATCATCTTTCATTTCCTATTATATTCTTAGAAAAAATGAATTATAGGGTATTCGTGACTTATTCTGAGTATTTGATTACTTTTATCAGTCTAGTCATTGAGGGGCGAGAATAGGGTAATAAATATTGTTTTTTTCTCTTTAAATTATAGCCTCAAACATAAAAATATATGTTTTGTTTGTCACTTATGGCGCAAAACATTGAACCCAAGTATTAAATATAACACATATTTATGCTATTAATCGAAATGAGACAATATTTTGGCACAATTTTCGAACTACAAGAATATTAAACAAAGTATCGAACACTTACTTCTCTGTACTGACGAACGCCAACGTCTTTGAAGGTTGGTTTGCAGGGGAACTTGATTTTGTCTATCAGAATACTGATACATCCGGTGTGGGCCGTTATCTTACAGGCCGGACAGGAAAGTCGAGGTCCCTGTTTCTGCGCAAAACACCCATTATATAAGTTATGAATGAAAACACTTACCGAGCATTCATTTTCGCCGACATAACACAGATCTCCTGAGGCACTGGTCGACACCCATAAGTGGTCAGCATTTATGGCCGATTCCTAAACAATAGCAACAATTTATGAGTATCCTGTGATTAGAGAACACAGGAATAGATGCCGGAAGACATTAATTGTACAAATTATTTGTCATCACATTTATGGTTATGACACACAAAACACTGTCGCCGGCGGTCACACTTACCCCCCAATCTGGAGCACTTCTTAAAGTCCGGGTCTCTCCACTTTCGGTCGATATTTTGATTTCTCCCTGAATTGCTTTCCTGTCACCAAAAATAAAACAAACTTTTAGTGAAAACTCTTTTTTAAAAGATATTGAAAACAATTTATGAAAATCGACACAAAATTAATATTAAGTAATATTTAATAACTTTTTTCGCTTTCGTTTAAATCTGAAAAAGTTCTTCATATCGATCACAAAACAAATGTCTTTGCATTTAAAGCACATAACTCTGCCGTTCCTTTGGTCTGCACATCAAAGTGTGTTCCTTACCTCCACATCCACACAAATATCGCATACAATTACATCATATTTGGTTATAAGTTATTAATTACGATTAAAACACTAATTGAACCAAAAATAATCTATGATCATTTAAAATTACTACACATAAAAAGACAATACATTGCCACAACTGTAAACACCTCTATAGATGTGTTGCGTCAATAAAACGCCTTTAGAGATGTGTTGAAAGTTTAAAA
>JAQGCS010001385.1:0-14160 GCA_034702105.1 Fuscozetes fuscipes | reverse complement strand
CCAGCCTCAATCTCATCCTTCTTCCCTTTTTCAGATTTTAAATTTTCTTTAAAAGCATGTTCAACAATGAATTTTACATTCTTACTTCGTTAATGTAGTGAAAAATTATTCTTTTTATAACTCAAAGAAAATCAAAAGTGAATCTAATGTACATTTAATTGGCAATCATCGAAAAATTCAAAATTGATTTCATTTGATTTATAAGTCATAAGATGGTAGGTAGAACATGGTAGGTTTTGCACCCTCCATCAATAGTCATCACTATTGAATCAGATATTTAAAGAAAATTATATTTCTATTGAATATTCGAATTGACTTCGATTTTGTCAATTAATTCACCTCATTAATCGACAAATTTACTAGACAATATTGAAAACAGTAAGAAAGCCCAAGATCACATTCAACTAGTTAACTAAATTCGTGGATTCAGTTTACTTGGAATTAATGGGATTCTTGTCTATCATATTTACAAAATTTGAACAAATGTTTGGACATTTCATTTGTTCGAAAATTTATGTCTCGTTTTAATTACTTTGAATTTAAATATCAATTATTTGAGGGATGTTTGAGTATTAGTCAGAGTCTGAGCCAAATCCAAAAACATATCAAAATACAGTCAAACTTGGTTATAATCCCCCTCTTTATAATCCTTGACTGGTCATAGTCCCTCAATTGTCCAAGTGATTACCATTGAAACTAAAGTTAAAATTAAACCTTGTTATAATCCTTATCTCACTATAATCCCTGGGTTTGTTTGAACCAATTGGAGGAAAATATGAAGGTTTGACTCTACTATCGATTATAAAATGATTGAAAATAAGATAAAAAAGAATTTTTTTAAAAATTTGTCAGACATTTGAGCAGAAGTTCAATGATTGCAGAATTCGATGGAATGCATACCCTTTTAAGCCAAACATTTCGAATGTTTTTCAATTCGTTTGAAATGAGACTGAATTTCATAATAGTTCCGGAAAACATCGGCGAACCAAAGGCTAAACCGGGATATCCAGCGCTGGGCTGTCGGTTACGTCTCTTGTTTTCGTTTTGAATGATTTCTGTCTGAAGACTAGAACAGCGAAGACCAGCGAACTCTGAACTCTCTTCGTTTGCATTGTCTGTGACTATCGGTTCCGAATCAATTGCGTCTTCAGCGCCATCGCCAGCAGTTCTGTTGACAATCGAATGTTGACTTACGGGGCACTCATTTCGACCCTTCATTACTGACACCAGTTTTGCGCAGTTTTTCAAAACTTTTGAAGTTTTGAAGTAAAATAGTTTTCAGAACAGATTTTCTCATAAAAGCCTTAAATGTTTGGTTTGACGACTAATTTAAAGCCTTTTATGTTTTGATATAAATGTTTGATAATAAATGTCTTATCAATATATGGCTCTCATAGAAGTAATGTATATTTAAGTTTGACTAAATTGTGCTCTCTTTCAATTTAATTCTAAATAAAATTTATATATATTTAATAAATGTTGTGCAAATTATTAAAAAGAACAAGGTATATTCAATGTACATTCGGTATATTCTTAAATGTTTGCGGAAACTTAAAGGAATGTAATATTATGGCATAAATACAAATTAAATAAATGTTTGAAAAGTTAATAATCTCTTACGAAACGAAATCAGACTAAAACCAAAACGAAAGATAAGTTCAAATAAACATAAATGAGAGGAATATTCGGTTGAAAATAGGAATTCATTGAAAATTCCAGTGCAATGAGATTTAATAGAGTGGTGTCTTTTGGCAGAAGTTTAACTAAGTTTAGATTTCGTTTAAAGGCGTAACGAAAACCAAAATAAAGCACAAGAGTTGGCACTAATGCCTGCATTGGACTCCACTTCAGTCGTTTCACACCAAATACGGCTCATTTACGTCACACACAACAAACCCAACTCTTAACCAATTCTTAAACTCCGAACAACTTTTAATTCTCGCTTTACATCCCTTTAAATATTCAAAATACACATAATTTCAACAATTTTTGCTAATTTTGTTCAGATATATAAATATATTCTATCAATTAAACGATAAAATGAGATCAGAGACAATACCACACATATCATATACGTATCAGTTTTCTTAGGCTTTGATTGGTAATCATTTACATGATTGAGATTTAAATAATCTTAGATTTAAAAATAATACAAAAATGGAATTCCATTAGGACTTACCGTTTGAAGAGCTTTTTCTTTCTCCTCAAGTTTGTTGTTGGCCTGTGCCAGTTGTTCCTGGACCTGATCCAACTCATTTTCGATTTGCTGGATCTTCTTCTGCAGGGCCCGAACCTCTTCCTCTGACTATATCCCGAATAATATTATGAAATATCAGAAGAATGGCCGCAACTAAAAATAATCACCTTTTCGGCCCTGAGATTGGCGTCTCTGGCTCCCTGTTCTGCGGTCTCGGCTCTGTCGACCGCATTATCCTTCTCCAACTTCATTGCCTGCATCTTCTTCTTGATTGCCTCCATTTTTGTTCACTTTTTGGTTGACTTCTTAACAAAATATAAAACTAATTGAAAGAAAGGCTGAAGCGATTCACTGAACAGTTAACTGAAGGCAAACACTCCGACACCGATAGAACCGAATCCACAAATGAATCCAAAGAAACTAAGAATTCACTAAATGACGAATATATCGCTCAAAGTAAAGCACAAGTGGGATGTGTCCAATCCTGACGGTGTGCTCTCTTCTCACTAATTCAGGAGTTATCCCAAAACTAATTTGACTAATTTTGGCACTATTTCTGAGTGTGAGTACCATTTCTTGGGTTTGGCTCTCACTTAACTCAACGTTTCCGAACCGGACATAAGTTTTCTATTAAAGTTAGTCTCATTTTTCATTAATTTAATTCTACTTTTTTGTCAATTGATTAAAAATTTGAAAAATTGATTATTTTTAATAAAATATAAGATATACTATATTTAGAAATGCTTTTTGAACTTCTATTTTGAGAATTGAATGCATCCGAGGATCGCATCCATTGGTTGAGATCTGTCCTCACAAACAGAGAATGCGTGACATCATTAGGTATCAAATATCTTCGTTCAGCTAAAGAGTTGCGCCGAATACCAGAGCATCGAAAATAAGACGAAAAAAACAAATGACTTCAAGTAATCGCTGTTTACTCTTTGGTCACACAACTCTTCAGTCCCAACACAAGTGGCGAACACCCAATCATTCACAAAATGTGAGTCATGTCTCTACTTTGGTAATACACATTTTGGATCCATGACTGCTCTGATTATTGAACATTAAGCACAGCATTTAAGTATGGGCTCTTCAATAACAAACGGGTCATTTTAATTCTTGTGAACTCAACTGAGACAATATTTTCGAAACAGTTTTTTGTGATTAAATCAAAAATTAGTTGCGATTAAAGTGATTTTAATTGAAATATCAATTAATAGAAAACATGATTTTAACCAAATTTAAACATAATTTTGATGTAAAATGAATGCAATGAATGAAAGTTATGTGCATTTCTTGAGGTAATCATTTGGCGCCAACTCATACTCATTGGATGTGAAGAGAGATGGGTTTTGTTCCAAATATCTGTTATCAAAATCGGATGAAATTACAATTGAAATAAGAGATGAATAGAATTGAATACTTAAGGAAATGGTTGATATGCCCTAAAATCAATGTTACGCTCTTTTCGTCCAAATTTAGATAAGAGAGAAGTTCTCCTAATTTTACTGAAGAAATAATTTATTATAATTAGAGCTAAATATAATTCTATTCAAAGAATTCAAACCAAATAATCTCAACAAATGAATGGCGCCATAAATGGTCGATGGTTTCGGACCTTCTTCTGGATCTTTAATCAAATCCTTGAACTGAGTTTTCTCGAAAGGATAGAGAAGTTTAGTAGAGACTGAAACGTTGAAAAACTCTTTGATGCCTTCGGCGGCCTCTCTTATTGCACTTTCCTTAGAAAGGGTTAGCTTTTGATTAAGTCTTTGTTTGAGATAATCGTCGACAATACGATTGACGCACACTTTAGACGGCAATCGAACCAACATTTTTGAATTGATTTGTTGCCAGTCGTCGACTAATGAGTGCTTCAAAAGATTCGGAATTTCTATAGAAATGACTGAACCTTTTGTTACATTTGTGTCCGAGATTTCGAGACTGGGCTCCATTTTGATTCTCTTTTTGCGCTGTCCGTCCATGTCTTTGATAACATTGGAACTATCTTTAAGTTCAGAACTCATAACAGAGGGATTGACATTTGCAAGGTTAGCAACTTTGGCCTTTGGTCTTTCAGGTGCCGGTGTGAGGACAGGAGTGACCACTTCTTTGCCGTCTGACGTCTTTTTCTTCGCACTTTTGTTTTTATTGCTTTTACTAAAAATTAATGAAATAATTGTTTTGATGAAAGCAATCGACGAATGAAAACCTTTGCGCGTCTTTTAGTTCTTTTTGTTTCTTAAGCGATGTCTCATCAATTCTGATGACTCTGTCCTCTGGAACCCATTCATCCCAACTATACATCAATTGATTTAAATTCATCAAAAATGAATGAAATGTGAAATGAGTTACTTTTTACTCCATCCCAAGTAATGGACCAAATACTGGACCACTTTGTCCTTGCCATCTTTATCTTTGCCATCCTGACTCTTTTGCACCTTTAATCAAAACCAAGACAATTAAGATATGTTTGAGTTACCAAATGTTACCTTTGCTTCATAGAGAAGTGGCCCATGGTAACAAAGAACCTTTTCATCTAGAAAAACAATTTGGTCACTTTATCATTAAGCTATTGAATAATTAGGAGGATATACAAGTGGTGAGACATTCATTTTGAGACTTACTTTCTTGAAATTTGTGATTAGTTTTCGGCATTTAGTTTGCAATCAATGAAAACCTCTTTTAATTAAATTCAAAAATCAATTCAAATAATATAAATAAAGAACTCCTCACATATAACGTTATATTATTTGTTGGGTGGGTTTTGCCGTTTCTATTTGAGTTAAAAATTGAAGTTTCGGCAAATATTGAAATTCTGATAAATTATCACTTGATTTGAGTATATTTTAGTTTGTTTATGGTTTATGGTACATTTCAATCTATTGCCAATCAAAATTTGTAGAGTTCTAATTCTTGGTGGGGGGTTGTTCGTAATTTTGCATGCAATGCACAACACTTAACCGGACCCGAATGTATTCAACCTTGATGTCCAGGGTGACTACTAATAATAATTATGATTTGGATTTTTTCCAATAAAATGATTTATTAGTAATCGACAAAACGAACTGATGTCTAATCTCTGTGTTGTGTATAACTGATTGTAATGTAATGTACTTCCACTCGATTTGGCGGAAACTCCATATGCTATAGGCAGGGATGCCCAAGGGAAGGGGGTAGACCTTTTACCCCCTTCTAGAGTCGAAAATTTTGGCTTTGCCCCTCCCATAGAATTTTCCAAAATTTAACATTACAGGTATACCCCCTCGCTGGTATTTTTTTTACCTTACTCCCCCTTTGTGTTTTTTAGAAATTTTTTAACCTTAGCACCCCCTAGACCTCCTCTAGAAAATTTTTTAAAAAACTACCCTTAGACCCTCACCTAGAGCCTCCAAGCTTGGGCATCCCTGGCTATAGCCTATGGGCAATATACACTGTATAGCACTAATGTTAAAAATCTGCCTGCTATCTGCCTTTCGGTATTAAACCTGAAGAAAATGTACAAATTTCACTTTATTCCCGTGTTTTTAATGAAATTTTCAAATTATTAAAATAAAACCCTTTATGAAAAATTCAGATAGATCAAATAGTGGTTGTTAAAAATAAATTGCAAACGAGTAAAACCAATGTTACTATAATTGAAACTCTGAATTAGATTTACATAAGATTTCGTGAATTTTTCTCTGTTGTGCACTCTTTTTAGGTGATTCTAGGTGAACATTTTATTTCACAACTGGGAGATTTGACTATTCTATCCTGGAATATTTTGAAAAATACTACTTTTGTTTCATATTTTAAAAGTTAATAAGATAGTTAAAAGATTGGTTATTGGAATAAAGTTGTTTACTTAATTAATTAGAATATCCTTGATCAGAAAAAATACCAGAAAACTGAATAACGATTATATGGAATGTGATTGGTTGTAAAATTAAGTAGTTCTTCAAGTCATGTTATTGAGGTTAGTTTTCAGTCTTCTTGAACTTGCTTTAAACTACCTGAATAGTTTCCTTGAAATGTCACTTGCAACAAATAAAACTTGTGTTTGAGACAATTCAAATAGTTGAGCAGGGTTTAAGAGAAGCTAAAGACCAAAATTGTTGAAAAGAATATTATTGGTAATGTTTTGATAGATTCTTATCCAAGCTAACTTATATGAGATGAAGTTCATGTAAAAGTGAATTAGGTCAAATAAACGTTGTTTTTGAATTTTAAAGCATTTGAAACAAAGTAGTTCTTTGGATGAACTCAATACCAACGATACGACTTTTGATAGCATTAGTCGACTAAAGACTGGACTCGTTTTCAATGAATTAATTTGTGTTTACCACAAAACTTGATATTCTGCCAACTAGACATCCAACATGGGTATCCGAAGCCCATATGGGTTTGGGTAAATTTTGGGCTTTATTTATGTGATTGGGTCTACATGAAGGTTTACATGTTACTTTTACAAAAATTGTTGAATACAAAATTTTAATCCAACTTCAAAAACATTCATTTCATATTCAATAAATAGTGATAGGGAAAAGTTTGATCATGCCAAATCCCGCTCTTAAGTCGAAAAACTTACTTTGTCACAGGATACAACGACCAAAATTACTGATTTTTGGCTTTAAACTCGATTAAGTGGTAATCAAGCATAATTTAACTGGATTTAAAATGATGATTCAAAAAATTAGCATATTTTTCATGTTCTAAGCAAAAATAAATAAACAATAAGATGACCAAACAACGAATTTTGCAAGATCAATCTAATTTTTAAGCGTTTATACCGTTGCATTCTAAAGAGATACATTGTCATATGACACTTTTCAAAGTAGCCGGACACTTTATACCATTGACCAGTTGACTTTCACATTAGTAATTAAATAAAATTTAGTTACCTTTTTTTGGTACATTATGTATTTCAGTTGCATCCACTACATTTTGCTGTGTTTAATATAGGGAATTACTTCATTATGAAAATTTTGAAACCACGCTTGGGGATTTTATGGATTTGGTCGGGCATGGGCTGGGTTTTGGCTTGAAAATCTCTAAAGTTCGACTCCTACTGCCAAATTGATCTTCATTAAGCTCTCTCTCTCTCTCTCTCTCTCTCTCTCTCTCTCTCTCTCTCTCTCTCTCTCTCTTTGTTTGTATGAAATAAGTAAAACTCGTATCGAATGCAACAAATATTTATATTTATTTTTTTGCATAAATTCAATGCATTTTATGTTTGATATTATAAATCAATAAACAATTAATTACACAATTTTTAAAACCTATTAAATCGGCTGCAAATTATTTGATCTTATTTTACATAACTTAACAATACTTGAAAATCAAATAATTTTACAATTTTTAGAGCAATAACCAGAAGTTATCACAACAATGAAAGTCTACTCAAATGGAATGGTAGGTAACGGTCCAAATGCAGCCAAAACTCTCCGACAGATATTATTGGATGAAATGAGAAAACAATTCAAAATTTTTAGGTTTTCAATAAAATAATGGCACTTTTCAGGCTTTATATCATTTTTTTTGGATTTGACAGCAAATTATTAATTAGGAATACATAAAATATATGAGCATTTATTCTAATATTATTTGTCAGCGCCTTATATGTGAAAACTTCAGAACAAAAGTGATCAAAGAAAGTCTCAATAAATCACTCTTAAGAGTTCACATAAATGGCATTCGTTTGTATTGAAACAAAATATTCGATAAATGAGAAAACGATTGTAAAAACAAATATCTCAGAGAATATATAGATTGAAGAAATGGAATATCAAATAATATAGAAGTTTAACCAAATTTAAACATTTTTTCAAAATTAGACCCAATTAGTCATAAATACCATTTGAATTCATCTCTGAATCAATTTAGTGATCAAATCATTGATTAACCACTGATTGCTAATCAATAAGTTATGAGCAAAAGATTTCTCAAATCATTTGATCTCTAAAATCAATATAATTATAATTCAGTACTTTTTTGCTAAAAATTCAATTCATTAAATATTTGGCAGTGAATTAGACAAATGTTTTCACTGCAAATAAAAGTCGTTTTATTTTGAACTTCGGAACAATTGTGTAAATAATATATTTATTATTGAATGTATTCTACGATTACTTCAGCAGATTCTGTGAATTCAATTTGCAAGTTATGACTGATTGGAGTCGAACTCAAATAAAAGAAGTTTTGGTAATATTTTACAAATAAACTGAAATCAGAGAATAAGTAAAAGAAGTAAATTTAATGATAGGAACCCATAAATAATTGTTTTGCTGTCAAACATTTCGATGAAATAAATGATTAAAATTAAAATTAAACAAAAATAAAAACGAAAATAGCATAAGTCCGTAGCCAAGCAGGGGTTCGTCACCTTTTGGGCAATCCTTTGTTTCGATAATCAAATCAATCAATCAATGGCTGATTAACTAATTCATCGACAAATTAGCTCAGTTTTGATTATATTAGTTTCAAACTCTTAATTCTGATTATAATTAGCCTTCAAATTGAAAAATTGTTTGCATTCAATTAAATGACAAATTTTGAACTGAACTGCAGTCAGAAGTTCTGCTTTTGTGATAACTTTGATTTGAATATAAAATTATAATAAATATATTTATAAATTAATTTAAACGCTATATAAAAGAATTGTTGACAAATAGCAAAATAAATATCAATTTGTGGAAAATACGAATCAATTTTGGATAATAATAATAATATTAATTCTGTTTTTGTTTAGAAATATTGGCTAAAATTCAAATACGACTCCAAGTTTTGGCAACACTTTTAAAATCCTTTTTTGACGAAAACAATTCAGAAAATCATTAGAAAATGTATTGAATTAGTCGTTGACTAGTCTTAGATTTTAAAACCTATGGAACCTTTCATATAATGGACAGATGTCGGTCCCGTCTTTTCAATGATAAGTTATCGCCCAAACAAAGCTAAAAGGGTTCAACTAATTGAAACATTTGGCACAACATATAAGACATTTAATTAAATCAATAATTTGTGTTATTCTCTCATTGATTACGTGCTCAGTATCCTTATCTTACGTAGCTTACTCTGTGTAATATAGGAGAAGGTAAAAGCAACACAGCACAGGACAGTTATATAAAAGAAAAGCAGACCTTTACATAACTTTGAAGAACTAAATGAACATATGTTGTGCCAAATGTTTGATCACTTAAAATGAGTTTTAAACTGGAGACAAATTAAGGCCATTTTCATACAAATCTTGTGATAAGAGATTTTATTATTATATTGTTTTTACGATCAGACAAATGTCTGAATTAGTTTTCTATTGGAAAAGATTTTCAAAATAAGTTAAAATAATAACTAATTAGCGGTTCTATAAATACTATCATTCAATTTGTTGTAATCTTATGTTTAATACTCAAAATAAGGTGGAAAACAAGAATGACTTTTCAGATCAAATACTAGATATGTTTGAGAATACGTTCAGAGTAGTAGCGCTTTGAATAGCAATTTGGATAAAATGAGTGAAAATGACCGAATTTGACACAAGACTCATATATTGTACACAAATCAACACTATTTTAAGGGATCCGACATATCCTTAAAACTTTCGTAATTTTTAAAATCATAAGAATTTGTTTAAGTTATAACTTATAAGACTAGGAGAGCGTCTGTCCATTCAATACAATTTTCAATTAAACAGAGCAAAAGAAATTTGTTTGACTATTGAATTGTTCGGGTGTTTCAAAAATTTTCAGACTATCACTGGCTTTGAGTTGAAGTCGGGTTTCGGAAGAACAAGAGTTCGGATAGACTTTTATGGCTAAACATAATTGCATTGAATGGAAATTTTACACTCAATTGTAATATTAGTTTTGGACAATAATCGAAGACAATTATTGATCAAAACTGTTAAATAATCTCTAAATTTTGAAGAATTCTCATTCAATTAGTGGAAAAAAATATTTAATTAAAGATCGTTTGCGAACTAAATATTGAAAATTGGATTTGACTTTACTTATGATTAGCGCTAAGACATTGGATTGGATTTGAGTTGGATTTTATGCGATAATCGATTCTTTTCTTTGTGAAAATTACGATCGTATTCGAGAACCAGATTCTTGATGTGAGCTAACTTATCGTGGAGATAGAACATTCGTTTGCGACACTTCTGGAACTTCGGGCAGTTTTTTGTGTCTTCATATTCCTTAACGATTTGATCCATTAATTTCTGTTCAAAAAAGTTATCAATGATTTGACTGATTATTCGATTCAAAACTCACATTCCAATCATCAGATCCTTCGACTTTGGTGTTGAGCCTTATCTCTAATTCCGAAAATTTTGTGCCCACGTTCTCAATGTAGCGGTGAAGACGTCGGTACTCTTCGTATTCGATATAAAAGTCGCGTTTGTATTGAGCCCTTTGCTCCAAATTAACGATTTTTGTATATTTTCTGCATTCAAACAATCAATTAAATGATATAAAAGTCGGGAACACAAGAATTGTTATTATTTACGATAAATAGTCTGGAGTTTCGTCATTTGTACACAAAGTATAGGAATTAGAAGAACTCAAAATACTTCCATCGTGACTACCAGTGCCGCTGTCAGGACTCGAATTGGGAGAAGAATTGATTGAATCGGATCCGTTGCCATTAGTCATGTGATAACCATTTGTTTTAAACCTATTGAATGCACTTCTGGACTGACTTTTGGTGAATGAGTTATCGTTCGGCAAATAATTGATGACACGATTAGTCGGATTGTGGAACTGTTGTTGTGATAAATACATTGGATTCGAATCGGGTGACCCTTGACTTGTATTTGAAAGAGAAGTGTCAGCAGTTTTAAGATCTCCGTTTGAGTTAACGGTTCCACTGGTCAAATTCGAGTCTCTTTCAGGACTGGAGGGCTTATTAGCCCAACCATTGAGTAAATGGTTATATCCATTGGTTTTGAGTTTAGTGTTCGGAGACTTTTCATTAATTGAAGTGTTGTCTAATGGCTTATGTTTTTTGGCCACCGATGAAGAGCTCTCAGCACTTCTTTTACAAATGGCAGGACTTTTTGAGCCAACGGGTGAATTGCACTCCAGACTCATCGGCGAACCAAAGGTAGGCATTGAACCACAATCAGAAAGAGGAGATATTTCATTCTGAGTCGTTATTTGCGTCGTCAAACTCTGTTGTGTTGAAAGCAATGGATTCCTGGACTCCACTAACTCTTTTTCTTCACTCGTATAGTCGTTCCAATCGGTGTGCACTTCAGCCCAACCAGTTTTGGACAACTCATAGACATTGTCTTTAAGGTTAGAAACATTGTTGAGGAGTGAAGTCAATTCCTTTTTGTCTACATCTTTGTAACCCTCAATGGATAGCCTCTGAATGAGTTCAGACTTTTTGAAAGGACGCAAAGCTAACAAATGGACGACTATTTCACGCAATGGTTTCTTGAGTTCGTTGTGATTAGTGTCGAGGTTTGAATTAAAACCCATATAATTGTTTGAATTGGTTTTAATAGAGTTATTGATTGAGTTATTGCTACCACTATTACCACTACTTGTCTTATTAGGAATGCCATTAATGGTATTGCCGTTCAATTTGAGCGTTGGAGGCGAGTAAGGCTTATTATGGCCGTTCTGACCGGTGTGTGCTGCAGGTTGTGATACTTGTGCTGGTTGTGAATGAGATGTCGCTCGAGAGGATGCCAAATGTCTTCTGACTTTGACTTTACGGCCGACGTTCGGATCACTAGCTTTGATAACTTTGGTGCTATTCTTTTTGTTTTCGCGCTCGACGACAGCCATTTTGACTTTTGTCTTCTGATAGCTGTCATCGTTGGCGTGAATATGCAATTTGTAGTCAATATTACCCAATGATTCGATTGACTTGTTTTTTGTCTGTCGTATGCATTCAAAGCTGCCCTGAGGTTCGACCGCATCCACATTAGACAGAGTGAAACTGAACCGTTGCCTCTCGTCCTCAACATTATTCGATTTCAATGGAATACTGATTACCTGACAATTAGTAAAATCCCTTTCAGTTTTCATAAATTTTATTTTTATTCAAATGAGAGCCATCGCCGGTCTTTCTGGGTCTGGTTAGTGACCCATTTTCAACGCAGTCAAAAGTAGAACATATAATCACGACTCTGTCTGTTTGAGGAACCACTCATTCACTCAAACCAATGGCCCATTAGCTCAATATTATCCTAAACTTTAAATTTTAGCAAATCTTTTGCTAAATATCACAACATTTCAATATCTCTTAGAAATAAATTGAGGCGAAGTCTGATCTCTGTCTTCCAAATAATATCAAAAAATTCAATTGTTTATTGAGTTCGTATCCGTTTGGCTAATAGTGTGGCAAAATTGGGCTAGCTTACTATAAGTCGTCTCTAAGCTTATATTTATAATTGTATTTTGAGTTTAATCCTTACAAATCGTATCATCAAATTCTTATTGGAATAGTCCACTAAATTCACTGGTTATAAATGAATAATATTTTGTGCATGCTCATTTAAAATAAGAAATTGAAATAAAGAGAAGTGGTGCTCAGCTGATTGGATGAGTATAGGCCGGTTAGGTGTCTGTAAAGTGGTATTATTGGCTTTTGATTGCTTTCTTGTGTATGTCAAGGAAGTTCAATAAACCCAATATTAGGTCGCTATTAATGCTCACAACACATACAATATGTGTGTCTCACTTAAGAATGTTTGTTAAACTAATTCAATCCTAAGTCTAATTGAGACACAAATTAAGTTCTTTTATTTCAAAAACATATAAAACTTATATATTTGAGCTCTGATTCATTAGTGAAGTCGACAGGACTTACCCCTTGAGAATCATTCGCACGGAATTCGATCGATGGCTTGGAATTCGAACAAAGACTACCCTTTAGACCAAAAGACAAACAAATGTTAATTTTATTGTCAAAAACATATCAATCGAATGTAAATTTGAATTTTGGGAAAAAATGCAAAAAAGTTTGGTTTGGTCTCTAATAGTGAGTATTAGGCGAATGCACAATTGCTCATGCTCGTTTTGGCTCATATGGGATCATTTCACGACTTTTGGAGAAAATTCTTCAGACATTAATCAGTGAAACAAAATTATGTTAATTTTGAAACGAAAAGGATATAAAAAATAGCAAACATTTGTTTATTATTCGCAAAAAGGATAAAAATTTTCGTTTTTAAGATAACTGGTTATTGGTTTGAGAACATAAGGGAAGCCATAATTTGCGAGACTATAGCAAAATGTATTTCTCGAAGACTGGTTCCATTGTATTAATTAATAAAAGAAAGTAATTTAAAAACTAAATTAATGTCAAAGAAAATATTGGATCGAAAAAAATGATCAGAAATAAAGTGAAACGCTTTGAAAGTCGTTTAAAGGTTTTGAACTTTCAATAAAACGCACACAAAATCACATAATTTGATGGCTTTTTACACAACAGTTTGTGATAAACAGTTGTGATAATCAGCACAACTCTAATGGCGATACGAATGCCATTCAAATCCAATTTAATTACTCATTACATTACAATCAGACGGTCTCTCAACACATTCTAACAAATGGCTACAAAACAAGGCATTAAAAGTCCATTATTTTCAGTGCCAAGTATTCAGAGACCACTGATGTCAAAGTTGAGGACATTTTCTAATTAACTAAAACCTCATTAATTGTACGCAAAATCAATTGTTTTGATAAATGAAGGAAATGGTAGTAATCGAGCCGTCAGTGTATCGCAAATCCAAACCAATAAACAAAAGGCAAAAGTAGTAAACAAGAGACTAATCATTGAAAGCCATACAAAACACAGTCTCTTCTTGAGACTTATTCCACTCGAGAAGATATAGTCTAAGGCTTTGCATACCTTATGGTTAAGATAGTCTTCGATGGCTTTGAGGGCAGAATCGGTTAACTTAACGAAAATGAGTGACTTATCGATTGAGTGATTCAAATGTGATGTAAGAGCATATTGTTGTCGCT
>JAQGCS010001384.1:0-14160 GCA_034702105.1 Fuscozetes fuscipes | reverse complement strand
TTGGTCTTTTCGTATTATCAAGACGCATTTCATTCTTTCAAAGATAAAATTCATGTAATTATTGTCTATTGTTTTCTGCTTACTAACTTCCTTAATTTTAATCAAGGTTTAAAAGGATTGTTGAATGTGGGATCATTCGCCACGATGATACGATATCAAATATAGTTATTTCAAGATTCTATTATATCCATAGAAAGAAAATGCTGTTGATGATCAAAAACAAACCTCAAATTGAAAATATTAACATTGATGAATTTTACCGAAACACAATACCATTATTATTAAGTGGAATTTTTATATCAATCATAGGGTTTATAAGCGAGTTCATCTATTTTTTTAAAACTCACGCGAATATTTTAAATACGCAAGAAACATATGGCTCAATCGTTCGCATCCAAACTCCCCAAACTCAAAATTCTCAACAAATAATTTCTAAACCCAACATCATCAAAACCTATCAACCCATAATCCTCAAATCCAACATCCCTAAATCCCCCTCACCCATAAATCCCAAATAAATAATTTCCGAACCCACTATCTCTAAAACCAAGCAAACCATAATACCTAAACCCAAAACAAACATACCTAAAAACTTTTAATTTGGTTGTTTTATTTTAAAATTAATTGTCTATGAAATTTTTGATTAAACTTGTAAAATTGTATATAATTGTTTTTAATATCTTGTGAGATTTTTTCCTTTTAAACTTATACAAATAGACGTAGTTAAGCAAAAAAGACAATAAGAAACAAGTTTTGTTATTCATGCTCTGGGATATTTTAATTATTTTCATGATTCTTATTTCATTTTAAAAACAAGTTTATTTTCAAAGATAGTTGCAAGATTAGAGACTAACTATAATTCCTGAACACCTATATCAAGGTTAGACTGTAGACTAATAATATTGTTGCAAGATATTCCAGGCAAGTGAATTATTAGGTAATTATAAGTTGTGAATAAAATTTTGATATTCTTTTGCATTCATATCACATGAATATGTAAATGCCATATGTTTTTGACACCAATATAATTTATCTTGGTATTGATTATTATCAAGTGATATTGAATTCGATACCTTAATTATTCACAGAAATAAAATTGGCCAGTATATTTTGGCAAGTAATTAAATAATTTTCAAATAGAAATTTTTCAAAATTTAAAAATTTACCCAGCTTGATCAAGTATTATAAACTTTAATTCATCATGATCCAAAGTCAACCATTAGTAACAGACACATTTCGATGGACACATAGTAAAAGATTTTTGATGAAGAGAAATAGAAACTACCATTGTGGTAATGTTAATAGAACAAATCATGAAAATTCCAACGTTCTATTTTTAAGGCCTTACGATGTAAAATTAAATTGCTATTTCATAGTTTTAACTAGATTATTCATTTTGCATTCAGTTCTACATTTATGGAATATTTAAAACAATTGTCGAATATTTTTCTTGTAAAATGCACATGATAATTTCAACCAATCGAACACAAGTAAGTATATTATTCTATTTATTGCTAATAAATTTACAAGTACAATTTCATAGCAAGATAACTTACTTCACATGAGGGCTATTACATCACACGATATAAATTTTACCCAGCATCAATATTTTACAACAAATTCGTTAATATACTGGATCGAAATAATTTGTGGCTTAACAAGATACACTAATAAAAGTGTATTCACTTTCACTAGACTATTTGATTGGCAAGTAAGTTTTATAATCTTTTAAATTTAGGATAAATTTTTAAACATGGTCCTTTAAGGTTTGGTTACTTCTTGTAGCTCTTTTCTATTTATCTGCTGGTTTAATAAAATTCATAAGTGGAGATAAAATGAACATGGGCAGTATTTTTCAAATTTTCACCAGACTCATGACCACTCAGTCATCAAAAGCAATAATTGATAGAAAGTTCAATTATTTTATCAAAAGTAAAGTGAGAGTCATTTTAATCACTACCTTGGTATGTGTTTGGATAAAAAGCGCGTCAATTCTTACCAAGGCATTTAATGGCTTATTATTGAATTCCTACTTTAACGTAGAGTCTATTCCAGTAATAAATTCCCTAGATGCAATTTATAAGAATGACGAGATGATGATAGAAGGCGTACTAGGTCATATCAGTCATTTTGGAAACCTGGGTTATGATAGGAACAAATCAACTAAAATTTATGAGCGAGTTAGAAAATATCGAGATACTATAAACTCGAAGAATGAATACAATTACATTAAAACTCGTGTGTTTGAAAATTTGATCATGGGTGATTTGGTACTACTATTGAATAGTGTGGAAAAGGAGTCATTTTTGGAAACATTCAGTGAATTTAAAAATGAGTTTACAGTTTTGAACGAGAAACATTTTCCGATATTTTTATTCTTTATGGTACCTAAAAGAAATATACAAGCTAAGGAAATTCACTATATGTAAGCTAGTCTACTTGATAAAATTTTATTTAAATAAATATTTCTAGTTATAAGCATGCTGTTGAAACTGGACATAGCGTTCATCATGATAAACTTCACAGATTATTTGACAAGATCAGATCGAAACAAAGTAAACTAAGTAAAAGTATTAACATGGAAGAGAAAACACGTGTTGTCGCAATCAACATTGAGGAGTTTTGTAGAAATTCTATTGCGCTATTGACTCTTGGTGAATTTATTTCATTATTTAGTCTTATATTCGAAAGGTTTAGAATGTTTGAGGTAATTATTAGAAAATTATTTTAAAAGAAACATCAATAGTCAAAGTTGGCCAAGCTCAAAGCTTCTAACGGATGGGTCGAGGTAGGCAGTTTTCAAAAAAAATCTAGATAATAGAACTGTAATGTTAATCATTTGGCAATATTTAGAGGAGGGTTCAAAATTCATAGGATATTTTGACAAGTTTTCGAGCTAGATGGAGTAAGAAAGCGACCCCTCCCCTTTGTCCACTCCTTCCAGTAATATAGTCAGTAATTTTAAATTAATGCATGACACTTTCGGATATAATAAAATTAGTCAAATATTGCGATGAATGGCGCCAGCAAACTGTTATTCAATTCAATTTGGCGCAAGATACTCAAGGCAAGTTACTCAAGGCAAGTTAGTTACTTGGTAATTATATGTAATGAATATAATTTTCACACCTTTTATATTCAAACCAAATTATACCACATGAATATAATTTAAAAATGTCATATGATGTTGATACCAAGATAATAAATGAATAAATTTAATTGGTATTGATTTTGATTATTATTGTATTTGACATCTTAATTATTGATAAAAAATAAAGTATACAGGTATATTTTAGTAATTCATTAAATTATTATCAAGTAGAAATCATTCAAAATTTTATAATTATATTAGCTTCCTCAAATATTAAGCATGAATTCACCATGATCAAAAGTCAACCGCTAGTAACACAGATATTTCCATGGACATTTAATAAAAGACTTGTGATGAGAGTAAATAAAAACTACCATTGTGGTAATAATGTTAATAGAACAAATATTGATAATTCTAATGTTCTATTCGTAAGGATTTACGATGTAAAATACAATTGCTAATTTATAGTTTTATCCTGATTATTCATTTTGTATTCAGTTTTATCTTACTGGAATGTCTAAATTAATTGTTGAATATTTTTCATGCAAAAAGAACATGATAATTTCAACAAATCTAACGCAAGTAAGTATAATATTCTATTTTTAACAAATAAATTTACAAGAACAATTTTCAAACTTGAAAACATATTGCTTTTGAGGGCTTCTAAATCATACCGTTATTATAAAATTACCCGGGGTACTTATTTTACAACACATTTGCAAATATATTGGATCGAAATAATTTGTGGATTGACAAGGTACAATAATACAAGTTTCTTTACTTTCATCAAGTTATTTGATTGGCAAGTAAGTTTTTCAAGGTTTTAATTGAGAAAATTTTTTAAACATGCTCTTTTAAGGTTTGGTTACTTCTTGTTGCTTTTCTCAATATATCAGCTTGTTTATTGAAAATCTTAAGCTCAGATAAAATGAACGTGAGCATTTTTCAAATTTTAACTAGGTTAATTTCCACACAGTCATCAAATGTAATAATTGATAGAAAGTTCAATTATTGAATCAAAAGTAAAGTTAGGGTCATTTTAAAATAGAAGGTGTACTAGGTACTATTAAAGAATTTTCAAATTTAGGTTATGACAAGAACAAATCACGTAAAATTTTTGAGCGAGTTAAGAAATATCAAAATGCTATCAAATCAAAGGATCACGATTACATTAAAATTCGTGTGTTTGAAAATTTGATCATGGGTGATTTGATACTACTATTAAATAGTATGGAAAAAGAGTCATTTTTGGAAATATTCAGTGAATTTAATAATCAATTTACAGTTTTGAACGAAAAACATTTTCCGATATTATTATTCTTTATGGTTAACAAAAAAAACACAAACAAGCTAGGGAAATTCACCATGTGTAAGTTGATTTAAAATATTTAATTTAAATCAACATATTTTTAGTTATAAGCATTCTGTGGAAACTGGACATGGCATCCGTCATGATAAACTACATTACTAGATTATACCACAGGATTATATCGAAACAAATTCAACTAAGAAAACGTATTAACCTAGAAGATACCACACGTGTTGACCAAATTAACATAGAGGAGTTTTGTAGAAATTCTATTGCGCTATTGACTCTTGGTGAATTTATTTCATTATTTAGTGTTATATTCGAAAGGTTTGGAATGTTTGAGGTAATTATTAGAAAATAATTTTAAAAGAAACATCAATAGTCAAAGGTGGCCAAGCTCAAAGCTTCTAGCGGATGGGTCGAGGTAGGCAGTTTTCAAAAAAAAAATTTAGATAATAGAACTGTAATGTTAATCATTTGGTTAATCATAAGGTTTAGAATAATTGAGTTAATTACGAGAAAATAATTGATATAGCTATTATTGACTGAATTTGGTGTAGCTCTCAGATTATCTGTCGCACTGTTCAAATGAGAACATCGTAGTTCTTAGTGAGTTCAAAACCTATGTGCTATATATATACAGTGTATATAGTCATTGCATGACAACACTCACAGTATAAGTGATTCTCTTTTTCAAACTGCAGGATTCTCATTTGAGAAAGCAACAAATATTGTGAAAATTAAAGGAAATTCAAATATTAATCGCTATACCTGGCACCACTTTTATTTCACCTTCACTATAATCACGTGAAAAAAATGGGTTAGAAATTGTTCTTTTTTATATGTAAATGCTTGAAATAAGGAAAAATATACTTATATGAAATAAGGTAATAATTAATGGGAATCAATATAATATTTTATTATATTTTAATTGATCTATTCTTGAATTTCTTTGTACTATATTGTACATCAAGAAAATATTGATAGATTTGTGCTAACTTATATTTTGTTAAATATGAAAAGATAAAATTTATTATTGTGACACATAGTAAATAAATTTTATATTTATAAAATTCATATTTGTCAAGATCAATTTTGTTGTTTAATATAAATGAGCTTGTAATATAAGTTTGCTTAATTATTTTATTATTTATTAAAAACACCTATTTACTCTCTAATCTCTCAGTCGTGAATCTCTGTGTTGTGTATAATTTTACGATATTTGGCGGAACACCCATAGCACTAATGTTAAAAATATCTCCCTGTTGTGAACCAAGACCCCCTGTTTTCACATTTTTTCAGTTGTTTGGTATTAGATGTAATGAAACTGGTTAAGATTTTTCTCTGTTGTCATGTTTTTAGTGAATTTTTCAGATTATAATGATAAAATAATTTATTAATGTTCTAAATTCAAGTAGATAGTGTTGTAGTTATTAAACATAACTAGTAAATAAGTAAAGCTATTTATTAAGTTATTAATTAAACTTCAGAATCCTATCTCCATAAAAATTTATGACTATTCCCTGTTGAGACTTCCCTATTGTTAGATAATTCTAGGTGAAAATTTTACTACACAACTGATTCGAGGTTCGAGTGTGCTTCAAATAATCGATCGAAAAATAAGTGTGATGATTTCGATTTAATGAGCTTGACCTCATATATTTGACCTTGGTTTTCAAATGCTTTGAATAATTAAGATAATTATATTAATTTAAAAATTAGTTGAGGAAACAAATATTTATTAGATTCGAATCATGTGATAGAAGAATGTATTATAATTTATTATTTATTATTAATAAACTATAAATAAACTTGATAATAATCTCATTTATAAATAGGTCGAAATTGTAAAGTTAACCATTATAAATATGCCAGTAAAGTTATTAGTACAACCTTTCAAAAGATTTGTGCTTACACATGTTGTGTCAAATTTTATAAAATATGACATAAACAAGGTTTATTTTTGTGACACCCACCTTGTAAATTTCACTAACTTCAAAATATTATTTTTAAAATTCAACTATGTAAGTATATAATTATTAATTACTTGATGATAAGTAATTTATTTTAGGAATATTTATTTGGATACCGAAAATCAATAGTAGAATATTTATCTTGCAACTTGAACTTATTCATATCAACTTATCATGGACCAATCGTACATAATATTTTTTATAAATTTGAACTTGATTTAAAATTTATTTCTTAGGAAAAAACAATATTCTTAAACAGATATGGGATGATTGACGAAGAATTACCCAAGGCAAATTATCTGACCACAGAAAGTGATGTTTATGAAATTGAAATAATAACTGGGTTGCAAAAAGTGAAAGATAACTCAATCTTATATTTTATAAACTTATTCGATAACAAGGTAACTTTTACAAATAACCCTAATAAATCAAAATAATTAAGTAAAATTTTTCTAAAGGTTTGGGTATTGGTTATTTTAACCTTAACCACTTTTCCTATTATACTACATATTTTTCAAACTCATGGATCAAATTATCTGGATAACTTTGAAAATTTATTCCGATTACATACGAATCAATCAACAAATTTTAGTTTTAAAAAAATTAGTAAAATTGGATATAAATTTCTTATTTTGAGCTTGATGATTCAGACATTCATTCTAACCAAGGCAATGGAAGGCTTATTATTGAACTCATATTTTCATTCAAAGATAATCAATATAATTGATACCCTTGATGATATTATTGCAAACGAACAAATTTTGGTAGATGGTTTTGAAAACACTTTAATAAAATTAACCAAGTTTTTTGGTTATAGCCAAGAAAAAACTGATGTTTTAATAATAAATTTTCCAAGTACAAAGATATAAACAATAAAAGAAAAGTAACTTACAAGACACAATTTGAAGACCTGGTTAGAGGCAAAATTGTACTTTTAAAATCAACATACACGAGAGAAGGATTTGAGCAAACATATCGGCATTGGTCGAATCAATTTGCTGTCTCAAATTATAAATATTTCTTTGGATTTTATATTTTCCTGGTTTATAAAGAGCATTTCATTGCAGAAACCATTTACTTTTTGTAAGGAATATTCCTATTAAGTTGTGAACATATTTTAAACTTTAAAACTTACAGGTTCAAACAAACTATACAAGCAGGCTTAAACATATACACCAATAAACTGGCAATCCTCACCGATAAAATACTTTCAAATATGATTGAGTCAATTGAAGAAGTTTCGCAAGTTAATGAGATCAACATGGAAGATATAATGAGAAATTCTTTACCAATTCTAATGATTGGTACTCTGGCGTCTATCTTGGTCATTACTTTAGAGCACATAAACTTCATTTACAAACTTTGTTAATTTAATATGAGATTGCATATTTTGCCCTAGTACACTAGCAATTCTAACAATTTTCTTTTTTTTACTCAGAGCAAAATAGAACGGATGTCATCATTTTACAAGTTCAGAGTAACTTTTAGAAATCAGATAAAGAAAACATTTATGTATTTTCTCAAGCAATAATATTTATCTCCACACTTTTAAAATAATCAAGTTGATTACTTAACTATTCCACTTGAATAAATTTGTTTACAAAAAACAACAAATTTGGAAAAGATTTATTGTAGCTTTGTTTATTTAGCGAAGGCAAATAAATTTCCAAAGGATTTTTTTCAAAATGTAAATGTTATCAGCAAAATATCACTCATCACGATCAATAGAAATTTAATTAAGTTTTGATGTGGTTCATTTTAATAAATAAAGTATTTGTCTTTTTGATATTCATCAATGTATTATTAATTATGTATTATTATGTAATATTAACTTCTCTATGTTAAATTTCTTTGAAATTAAATCACCTTCAATAAATATCAAGACAGTTTAGAAGTATTTTTAATTTAATTATTTTTTTACAAATAAAATGAATAAAGTAGAAAATTTCAAAAGATTCTATCTATTAAATTCATTTATTAATTATCTTAAATATGAAAATAAAAAGTTTTATTTCTGCGATATTAAACAAGCAAATTTTACTAAAAAATTCCAAAAAATATTTGTTTTTACCTATTATGTGAGTTATAAAGTGTTATCTTGGTCTTAATTTCTATTGAATTAATATTATGAATTATTTAGAAAATTTTGTTTGGATTCAGAAAGTCAATTTTTGAATATTTATCCTGCAAATTGAATTTTATCATATCAACACATAATGGTCCTAGTGTAAGTATCTATTTTAAATGTAGCTTTAATATAAATATTTTTCTTATTTATTTACTTAGAGTGAAACTGTGTTTTTAACTGACTTACCATTAGCATTTGAGAATATAACCCAGATCGCTTATCTTACTTTGGATAGTCAGGCTTATTCAATTGAAATTGTAACCGGCGTACAAAGGACTAGGGATATTTCAACTTTATATTTTACTAAATTATTCGATGAATCGGTAATTTTATCTCACAAGGAAATGCTCCATGGTCAAAGTGCGTTCCCTTATTCTAATTTATGTTCCAATTTCTTGCATGACACAAGGAATAATAATTCATAGGTTTATTCGTAAACCCCCATGGTCGAGTGTTTTAAAATTAACTTTTAAAATTACATAAAGGGCAGGGGTGCGGAAGGTACCCGACCTCAGGGGGGTATAGGAGGTGTATTTCTCTGACTCGTCGGAGGGGGGTCCGATTTGCCTCAAATCTAGGGGGGTCTCGTCGAGACCAAAAACTAGGGGAATATTTGGGCTATACCCCCCTTCCGCACCCCTGATAAAGGGGTATAGGATTTACCTCGAATCTAAAGCTCAAAAAGCTCATACAGTAAGGGGATATTTGTAATATATAACTTTCGCACCCTGGTTACTCATTTTGACCATTTAACATTACCTTGTAAATTCTGATTTCAATCATAAAATACTTAACTTGGTTATCAATATTTAGGTTTGGATTTTGATTCTAATAATTTTTATAATAATGCCATTAATATTTCGATTATTTCAACATGGCACATCTAATTTAATAAATGGGCTAGAAAATCTAATAAGGTTATTTACAAGTCAGTCATCAACTTTTAGTTTTGATAGTCTTGACATTTTAAATAGATATAGAGTAAAATTTCTTATTATAATTTTATTAAATTCCACGAGTATTTTAACAAAAGCCATGCAAGGACTACTACTAAATTCTTATTTCCATTCCGAGACAATTAATTTAATAAATACTCTTGATGATATTATTGCGACTAAGGACATTTTGATAGAAACAAAAGAACGAGGATTTAATGCCACCTTGAGCAATTTTGGTTACAATAAAGAAAAATCCATCTTGCTAAATGAAAGATTATTAAAGTATAAAGAAATTAAAAGCAAGCGAAAAGTATTTGTCACCATTTTAGAAGACCTAGTCAAAAGAAAAATTGTGATATTAAGGCCAACACGCGCTAGAGAAGGATTTGAACAAGTTTATGCTCGTTGGTCCAACCAATTTGCTGTCTCAAATAATAAATATGTTCTTAATTTTTACATATTGCTAGTTTATAAGCGCCATTTTCTTGCAAAAACAATTGACTTTTTGTAAGTAATCCAAAACAATTTTATATTTTAACAAATAATTTTATTTTATAGATTTAAACAAACTGTTCAAGGTGGATTAGGAATATACACAAATAATCTAGAAATATTGCAAGCGAAAATACTTTCAAACTTGGTTCTGCCTAAAAACCTTGAAGAAATATCGCAAGTTAATGAAATAAACGTGGTAGATTTAATGTATAATTCTTTGCCAATATTAATTATTGGCTTTATCATTTCAATATTAATTTTTATTTTCGAGCAAATATTTTTAATTTTTAAAATTTAGTTTTTAATTTGTATATCCAATTATTTAGAGATTAAGTTGGTCATTTTGAATAAGTATTTCATCAGAAATGATCAAGATTATTTATTTATTTATTTAATGATTAACCTGAATAATTGATGAATTTTAAAATAATTTATAATCCATCTCTTATATATTTTATAAAATATTTTGAAATTTGCAAGACTTACCTGGTTAAAGTTTGTTGATTATCATACGAGTTTAATTGTACATATCCTAAAAAATGAGAAAATGTTTAAATTTAAAACATTGAAAATTAAATAAAAACTTAAAAAATATTACTCATGGTAAACCAAATTTAATTGCGAAGAAATGTTTACACCTCAACATTTTAAATGTTCTTAATAATTCAGTTGCTAAATTTTAATCAAGGATAACGATAGGTATTGTCCAAATACTACACTATTTTGCCCCCGTATAACTCTTTTCTATGACAATTATTTTATATTCACAACAAAGTAATCAGAGCATTTAGTTGCAAAAATGTACGTTTAAAATGCAGTTCAGGTAAAGTGATAGAAATTCAGCCTATTAGATTTTGCTATTAGATAAAATTTATCTGCGGATCACTACTATGAACGAGGTGGTTATGGAGAATTGCTCTAAATCATTCAAGTTGAGATTTTACTTTTAAAAGTGATTACGTGAAACATAAAAAATTGAATATTAATTAATAAAAGTAGTAATCATTAGTATAATGTTATCTCAGCTTGCTTAATTTATTTTCTATCCAAGACTAGCATAGTTTAATCACCTATTAACTCGATTACTATACAACTTAAGTAAAGGCATCTTATAATTTTGCACAACTTTGACCTATAAAAGGCAATGTTTAAGCGCTTGCTTGTTTCTGATAATAGACATCTAAATGAAATCTTGCTGGCGTTAAAAATTTGATTGTAATATACCTTATAATTTAAAGTATACCTTTATCCAAACTTGATGTTGAGCAGTGTAATCATTTGATTATGGGATGAGCAAGGATACTTTTTATATAAACTTTCACTGGGGTTTTAATAAAAACCATCACTTTGATCATAAACCTTGCTCATATCTGCTTTTTTGCAATTTTTATTTGACAGAATATAAGACGAAAATAGAGTGCTGGGTGAAAATTGAGTTAACACCAGAATCATTAGGACATAATGCAATTCAAAATCAATTTATTTTCATTTTATGGCTTAAGGGAAATGCAATTATAGTTTTGATTATCGCATCACAAAAGTAGATAACTTTAGAAATGATTTGGAACTTGAAAATTGATTTTTAAATTAAATATAGGGTAGTGTGTTTCATAAAAGAACCGGTCTTAGTAGATGCTCCGTCACCGCATTACTATATAACGTAAACTATATAATTCTAGTTATTTTAAAGATACAAATTATTTAGTCAATTTTTTATCAAGTGTAGTCATCTCAAATTAAAATATTTGTGAAAGAACACTTATGAATAAAGCATTTGAGATAGGTTTAATTATTGCTTTCTTAAAATTTATGTCTTATTTTTATAAAAAAGACCTTAAAATGATTAAAATTTTTTTATTTATTTTATATAGAAAGTAACCACCGAGGGTTTAAAGACTACAATAGAGATCGTTTACTCTATGACACCCTGTATTTGAAAGCTTATAATAAAGTGTTCTCTTTGTTTAAAATTTTCCATTTGTATGAATATTTCTATTATGGAAAAAACTCGAAACCTTTTACATATACTAAACTGATTCTGAACATTGATTTTCGATAAAATGTGATTTTTGTTTTTGTGTATTATTTCCTTATTCCTATTTCTGAAGTGTATTCTTAAGTATTAATTCAAACGTAAAATTCCTTATTCTCTTCTATACTGTAATTTTTTTTTATTTTATGAGAGAAAACCTCTTTTTATATGATTTGATAAATAGATTTGTTTCAGAGATGCTCAAGAGATCATGAAAATCCAGGTATAATTTTATTTCACATAGCACATTTAAATAATTAACTAGATGAATATTCTTTAATTTATTGCATTATGAAACTTCTAGCAAGATAAAAATTCATTTATTTAATTTTATAGACTGATATTTGATCTTATATAAATTTTTTCAAATTCTCTGCCCATCCCTGTAATTGTGTAACGAATAGGAAAATGTATTTTCCTGTATATTATATTCAGCGAACATTTCAAACAAAGTATACTCTCAAAGGAATTGAAAGGAAAATAATTTCAATATTTCTTTACTCATATTTTATTCGTATGAATGGATGAAATTATTTTTTATCACTGATATGATGAACAACGAATCAATGCGTGATTTTTTACGATGAAAATATTTTTATCTCTTATTCTATACAATGAATAAATACAACATTCCTTTCAAAAGGGCTGTCATTCAAAAGAGAGATGACTTTGTGCTGGCTATTGATTTTTGCCCTCAAAACCAGTCGTATCTCTTATTTCAGCAAATTTTTAAGGAATTTGTGTAAGGATCGATTTTTCGAATAAAGTTTTTTTTAATTGAGATTTACAAGGTATAAAATTTGATGCAAGGATTATATTTCACCAGTGTCATAATGTTGGTTTATTTTATTATAAAGTAATCTTCTAGTGGCTCAATAAATAAGGGACATTTTCATTAAGGTAAATGATTTCTCGTCACCTCATTTGGAGGTTTCATTGTATTATTCAAATACAGTGAACAAACTTTTAAACAATGCAAAGTTATTTTAGATACAAACTATGTACATTTTTATTATAAGTTTATAAGATCGTTTAATTTTAAGAACAATCTACGTAATTAATTAAATGAATAAGATAATAATAATAATAATATTTAACTTTACAAATAATCATAATCATATATTTTTTAAACGGCTTCGCAATGTGTGAAAGAAAGAATGAGAGGAGAGAGAGAGAGAGAGAGAGAGAGGGGGGAGAGAGAGGGGAGAGAGAGGGGAGGGAGGGAGAGAGAGAGAGAGAGAGAGAGAGAGAGAGAGAGAGAGAGAGCTTTTAACGATAAATTTATTTTAATCTCTGCTATTATTTGACTTAATGATGATCAAGCAAAATTACTCAAAAATAATGATCACAGAAAGAATATGCAAAATGGCATCTTGCTTTATGTATGGCAAATTTAGTGGAAGTAAATTATAACAAATAGAGATGAGGCGCGATTTTGAGAGAGGACTGCCATCAGTTAGAAAGTGATGATTTCCTCTGATGTGCTGTACTTTTGAAGAGTAAGTACTATCTGTTCGTTAATATCGGAGCAGATTTAATGAGTAAAACTAACGCTCATTATATGAAATAATAATAGAATGCATTTTATTATCATTGAGTTTAGGGTTAAATTATTTTTGCTGGTAATGGTCGGGATCGCCATAGAGTTTGCATATGGTTTGCCCTTGGGCAAATTTTTGCTGAAAAATCGATAAGGATTTGTGGTTGAGGTTATTGCTCACAATAAAAATATTCTTACAGTTTATATTTTGCACCAATGCAATTCATTAACATTCTTTATTAAACTAAGCTTGTGGCTATCCCTGTAGATTTATAAAATTTTGAAAAACTAATCTGAGTAAATTATATGCATTTTACTCACTTATTATGTTTTTCCGACTCATATATTCCACGTATGAATTCTTTCTGACATAAAATTGGTTTAAACCTAATCTAATCTAATGATATTCAGAATATCTTTCTCTACATTTCAATTCTAAGTCTCAATTTTATGGTAATTTTAAAATTCAAATATCAAGACTGTTATCAATCGTATGCATAAACAGCACACGAATTGGGATTTGCTTTCACAGATATAAAACTTTTTGATTGACTCGAGTAAAGAATTTTGAATTTTAAATGAGAAATATTTCTCTCTCTCTCTCTCTCTCTCTCTCTCTCTCTCTCTCTCTCTCTCTCTCTCTCTCTCTCTCTG
>JAQGCS010001383.1:0-14163 GCA_034702105.1 Fuscozetes fuscipes | reverse complement strand
AACTTTCAACATCTAACAATGATTATTTGAAAATTGAACCATCTTATTTACCAGATGATTATTTAATTATGAAAACAAACCCGAGTAATGAAAATGTTTAATAATTAAGAAAGTTGTTGAATCTCGTTTTGTACTTGTAATTGTGTATACTCTTATTCACAATTAACCTATTCATTTATATTAAGGTAATGTAGCCTTTGCAATACATGTGACAAACACTATTATCCTGTTAAATATTATTTGAAAAGAGATTAAGTTATTACAGTATTTGTCAATTGACCAGGGGTGCGGAGACTGGTCGACTTCAGAAGGGTCCCTCAGACCAAAAAATTAGGGTGGGAGTATAGGGGGTATTTTCTTGACTCGCCGGGGAAAAAACACAAAGGGTTCTGCATAGAAAATTTTTCCCAAATATTTGCTGCCCGCTTCGCTCGGCGGCGGGGATAAGGAGTCCAATTTGCCAATAATCTAGTAGGATTTTTTCAAGCTCAAAAACTAGAAAGGTATTTGAGCTATACCCCCTCTACACACCACTGCCATTGGCGCTTGTATTCCAATCAAATGAATTGCACAGCACTACGACACTCATTCACTGATTATTGCTCTAGGACAAAACTTAATAATATTATTTGATTTGTTATACGTTTTATTTTCTTTGCAAAGATAAAAAATATATTCTGAAAAATAAACTGACTTATTATCAAGCGGATATCTATAAGTATATATTTAACTTTAATGAAATATTATTAAATATGAATAACAACTCATTTTATCAACATTGAAATTGATAACTTTTACCTGGAAAATTGATGTTACTTAAATTGATAACATTTATAAACTCGCAGCTGCCCGCGAGTGGCTTTGTTTTTGTTTATCCCTTGCAACATAATATGCATTAAATGCTATAAACAAAAACCAAACCAACGAGGACCAATATGCTGAGTCAGTTATTATTGAAGAATTAATGATAATAATAAATAAATTAATAAAAGTGCAAAGGAGCATCAACATTGCGTATGCAAATATTAGGCAATAATTTTCCTTAAGTGAGGCGAAAAGACCAAGAAATTGGACTAGAATGAACACGATACCAGTACCAATAATAAATCCTTTCGCAGTTTTCTATCGAAGTTAATATTTGGGTAAATTTTAATATTGTCAGAAAAATTACCTTGACCCCTTGTGGCTCTTTTGATTGGTCAACTAGTTTGCTTGCGTTAATTGTCGTAATTAAAACTAACACAATAGCAATCAGGCAAATTGTGAACAAGGTCCACTTCTTGCATCCAAACGATAGCATTATGATTAATATACGAAATGTATCCTGATGGTAACAGAATATGTAAATAAAGGTAATTATCTCTCGAAAGTCTTCTCTTCAATAAGCGAACAAATGAAAGGTAATGGTATTTAATAATGCAATAAAAATACGATAAGAATAATAATGTTAAGGATGTGATGAAATAATGGTTCAATAAATTACCTACCAACAATAATAAGAACGGCAATAATCTATTTGGTAAATCTATGATAATCTTATTCGATTATAAATGAAAGAAACAACGATTATTTCTTTATCAATATGGTTTTTTAGTAGCATTACATTTATTAATATGACATTAATTTTAATATAAACATAATCCAAGTTAATAATATAACATTTCGATTATAAGCTGCCATGCTAAATTTTTAAACAAAATGAAAGCAGGCCTAGTACTGATCACAATACATTTCTCCTTTTCCTCACTATACTGTATCTTAAATTAGAGCACTTTGACCCTTTTTAAAATCTAATCGACCCTCATCGTATATTTATTGATTAGTTTGAATTAATATAACAGACAAACTTGGGGTTAACGATAAAATTGAAATAAATGTCCTGGTACTGATTTTATACAAATTAAATGCAGAGAAACACAACTCATCTTTTATTGCATACAATCTGTTGGCGTAAATGCAATAATTACTGGAAAGCTTAATATCGTTTGAGACGATGTTTAGGTAACTTAAATGTTCTACCTCTAATAATTCAAATCGATCAATAAACTTGGAAAATTGGCTTGATACTCGATGGCTGATCAGACATATGGACAGTATTGTTAACAAACTCTTGAGGACTGCGCCAACAATTAACTCAAACTTCTCCATAGGATTGAAATAAAAGATACACAAATGAGAGATATTGCGCACTGAATTTATTACCAAGGTATACATAATTACGTCATTGAGGAATTGGTAGAATATTTTTATTGATTTTTGAATTTTTAATTTTTGGTTGAAAACAAACTGAAAGTTTCTAAGCGTTGAGAAATTTTCTGTAACTTTCTGTAAATTTCGGGACACACAACAGCTCTGGTAAGCCATTAGGGATATTGCAGTGAAGACTGTGTTATCCAAGAAAAAATAGATTATTATAAAAGGGTTCTTAATTGAGCCTATCCCATATCGAATAATCTTGTTAATTGCGAACCATAATTGAATAGATAATGAAACTAATATTTGTACCAAGAGAATTTTGAGGCCAATTCTTCGCTCAGTTTTTGCATCTATGAGAATTAATTTTTGATTTTGAATAAATGTCAAAATATTTTTTCCACGAATCAATAAAATTAAGAACACATTCAATGTTAGCACAGAATAGCCTACTGTTCCGATAATGAACAAGATAAATATTAAAAGATTTCTATTTGAAAGCCAGAAATATTGTTTGCGTTTCTAACTTTCATGAACGAAATGATAAGCACTCGCTTTAATCGAATGAGTAATATTGACAAAATTTGCCAAGCTTATAATCACCAAAATAAATATAACTAAATTACTTTGTAAACGTCCGTAATTCCAATTGATATATGTGTTCCCGATAATTCTATGATACCATTTCAGATATTTTAAGCCTGATATAGAATTCAAAGACATTATATCTATGAATCTGAAAACTGTATTGAACTGGGTAGAAATATTTTTTTTTTACTAAAAGTTGATCTACTATTTATTCAACAACTTATTATTTCCCATAAAACAAGTATTATTATGATTAAAATGTTGGGTTATTTACTATTATGGAAATATGCCAAGGGAAATTTTGAATAAGGGGTCTAGGGGAGGGGATGGTTTTTTGAATTTCCCGCCAAAAAAACCGAAAAAATTTGCTGCATGGCTTTGCTCAGCGGAAAACACAAAGAGGCGTAAGCTTCGCTCTGCGGCGAGGGGAAGGGGTATACCTGTAATTTTATATATTTTCAAAATTCTAGGGGGGGGGGGTAAAGCCAAAATTTTCGATTCTAGTGGGGTAAGACCCATACCCCTCCCCCTTGGCCATCCCTGAGTACAATGAATATTCGATAATTTGAACCTGTGATCAAGTTCACAATTTCATGTATTGACAGTTGACTTCAGATAATGCTTTCCAATAAGGTTTGAAAATCAATTATTAACTTGTATATTTCATCAAGATTAAACTTCAAATTATTGATAATTGTTTTCAAAGATAGCCATCAAAATGTTAACAAATTAGATTAAAAATAACTATTACTTCAAATTAAACTTGGTTTTTGATATGAGTTTTGAAAATAGTTCAAATTAATCAGATATTTCAAATTATCGCTTGTTCAATTTATCTAATATTCACTGTAAACCATTTCAGTCTAAATATTACGGAATGAATTAAGAAATGTTTTAAACTGTAAAATAAATTAATAAAACATTTAATTAAAATTAATAATTTGCTAATTAATGGCCAGTGTGGTAAGAGCTATTTTTGTATTGCCAAGTTCAAATAGTTTAATTACTCATATTTAAGGAGTTAATTATTATTTACGTAATCAAAAGCCTTCCTCTGATAGAAGTTTATCAAAAACAACAAAACAAATGAAGGTTTCATAAGCTGTAAATACTAGATCAATTTCAAATCTAATTGATATAATTGAGTTTCTTATTAATTCATAATCGATTCACTGGTAGATAGTCGTTATTGGAATGACCTTGCTTTTAATAGTAAATATCAATAGTTAAGAAAAATATTTATTTTGCTCAATAATAAAATATTTTATGGTTTTTTGAATTCAAGTGCATTAAATCTAATTGTAAAGCGAAACCTCAATTGATTATTACATATATTAATCAAATTTGAGCTGACCACAATATGTGATTAATACTAATAGAACTGCAATAATTAATTATATTATGATAATTTACTCTAGCACTATTTAAATTAGAATGATTTAAAACTTATCTATTCTTGTTTCAAGAGTGGCACAATTGCAAATATTATAGATATTTATATATTTAGGTAAATATCAGCGGTTGAATATACGTACATAATTTAATGTATAATTTAATATAATATTTAAATAAATATTAAATTATACATTAAATTATATACGTATATTCAATCGCAGATATTTATATAAGTTTTATTAAATATAAATATCTATTAAGTTTTAGGTAATGAAAACATCGTGAAGTGGAAGACTTTTAAGGATAGCCCGCATCGGATGAGACACGAAGTGATTAAACCTGTTATCGAAGAAGTCATTTATCGTTCAAATCATTCAACGTATCGAACCTATGATTGAAAACATAGAAACAATTGTTCGGCAAATCGTTGATAACACAAATAGACAATGGGATCAGCATTTGGCTCAACATATATATCAGAGTTCATAACTCGAACAAATTAATCAATCGCTTTACAAATGTCATTGTTTCACAATTAATGGTAAAATGAAAGAATTATCTCAAATTCCCTAAACTCTGATATCATGCAACCTAGAAAAAGAATTCGATACCGGGTTTATGCAGAGTTACCGATACCGAATTATCAGAGTATTAAGCCATGGTTATCACCAACTGATTGCTGGAATCTATTTCTTCGTTAGATAAATATGAAAATATTTAATTGAAAATTCAGAAAAACTAAAAATAATATTCATTTTTACCCAAAAAATATAAACCAATAAAATAGATAATCCTTTTATTGAACTTTTAATGACTTTCACCTCTTTTTTGTATTTCCATTGAATTCAATGCATTAAAAAAAATTAATAATAAATAAAAATCTTTTCTCAAACCAAATAATTTTTAGAAAAAATAAAAGTACTTTTCACTTATCGTCTGTCGGATAAGCGAGCAATTAATGAATTATCTTTTCACACAATTAGAATAATTAAATGATCTATTAAGTAAGGTAATGGTGAGAATTAATTTTTAGTGTCAAACGATAAGCGAGCAAATAATCCATAAATAAAATCCTAAATGTCAGAGATGTTTAATGGTTGGCTAAAAACATCATTTTTCAAGCAGGTAGTTTTTCACGGTTTGAAAACTGTAAAATTAACATTAATTTTAAATTTTGATACCCAAATGAGCGCTTCAATGACATCTTGGTTGATACCAACATATCAATTGATTTTTTTCAAATTGATTTATCACGGACTAATAAATGCAAAACCTAAATAGCTAAAATAGGAAGTTTATACCTGTCAAACTTTGATTGTATTCTCACTTTTATGAGTCCTTTGAAAAAATTACTATGCACATTAATCGAACGAAATAGAAACTGTAAAATAGACATTTTGCTCAATTTTGAGCTATTATTGAAACCCTGTCTATTAAACTGGATTAGAACACATTGAAGCATATTTTTTCTTCGAACAAAATATTAAATATAATTTACTCCCACACCTGCCCATCACTGGCAGAAGAATTTCATAACTTTTATGAAAGGCCTTCAAAAAAATCAAAATAAAATTCCGATAATAATGCAAATCATTAATCAGAGAAAATAAGGAAAAATATGATACATTCGACTCAACCTCAAACCTAAACCCAATTAAGACTTATAGTCACATATTGTGAGCCAAAAAAGACATTTAAACTCATAAACAGAGGGAATAAATTCCTTGATATAAATTCATATCAATTTTTAAACTAAAATTAAACATAAGTTCTGCTCATAATTGAGATAATTGTGTAAATTGAGTAAAAATTTAAGAAATAATTTTCAATGACTTCTTATCAATTGTTATCGATTTGATCCAAATTAAAAGGCTATGTATGTAAAGCCTCAGAGGGATGCAATGGTTGTGCAAATCAACTCATGACGAGAGAGAGAGAGAGAGAGAGAGAGAGAGAGAGAGAGAGAGAGAGAGAGAGAGAGAGAGAGAGAGAGAGAGACTAATTAAAAAACATTTAATAACTTTGTTGTTAATTCACTGAAATGTTTAATCTCTTATTTTATTATTCATTTGAATAATAAACTGATACATAAAGTGAAGGAAAATATTTAGTTTGAATTTTTTGCTAATTTATTATTTGCAACACTGTATTGATGTCACACTGGGTTTAAAGAAACGCATAAATGATTTATCGATATGTTTTCAAGAACTTCTATCTGACAGTCAGTGGCTATCCTCGAAAAAAGAGCGGTGCCAACAGTCGGTGCCTATTAATGTGCCCTACAATAACTAATGCCATTTAGATAACTGGTGTTTCTTCATCACTCCAGTGCTCATTACATACTCGTCCTTAGCTGCTGCTCCTCACCACTGACAGCACAGGCCTTTCGGCTCTTCCATCACTCAAAATATATTTTATGTTTTTATGGTTTTATGAGTTTTTAAGACATAAAACAAAAACTCTTTTCAACTCAAAAATCATTTAATATGTTTGTAAGAGTTTAATAACAATTAGTTTCTTGTAATTGAAAAGTGAAAAGTCTTCAAAATACTCGTGCAATACGTCTCTCCCATTAGGCAGACATCAAACTGTGAAATGATTATCAAAACTGTTGTAAATGTATGTAATTGTAATCCAATTAAACAGTCATTCAATTCATATAAGATTTAAACAATTGATTCATTAGATTTCAAAAACAATTTATTTATTCAAAAGCTTTTTGTTTTTGATTTAATCGTTTCATTTGTTTCATTAATTTTCATCAGATATTAGCCTTAGTTTCGACTTTTGGGTCGACGTTAGGGGACTATGGAGTGGACGACATCACCAGATATAGACTCAACACAGACGTCAAGAGGTTTCCCATCAAAAGTCCCGACGACTTATTCGGCTTCGAAGTGCCCCCAAATGTCGAACAGAATATGGGACTCAACTCCAAGCAAAATACTAATCAAAAACAAACCAGCAATAAAAATAATGCTAATCACGAATACGAGGAGTATTTGGATCAGAACAATGTGCTCAGAGAACCCTATCCCTCGAAGAAACTCCAGAAAAATAGGTTAAAGACCTATAGAAAGCCATTGGCGGCCAAACCCGTCAAAATGATTTACTCGCAATACCTGAGCCCTCAAGAGCTCGAATCGGAGGACAGCTATCAACTGAATCCTACGGAAGACTTCGCTGACCACTATTTGTCGCAACTTATGAAACACGTGATGTCGACCGCCGAACAAATAGCACTCAAACGCGAAGAAGAGGTCCGACATTATGAGCGTCCAGTATTACCGGCGGCACAGCTTTTGGAGTATTTGAGGTCATCCCAGTTCTACACGATTTCTGATGACTCCGATCCCTATGGCATCGAACGGTCGGATAAAAAATTTTAATTCAGTTCTTTGTGTTGTTTTGTGTTCTTTCTATTCATTGGTTTGAAAAATGTATTCAAATGTATATAAAATGTATTTCTTCTAAAAGTCATCAAAATTTTTAATCGACTTTTTAAGGAAATTAATAATTCTTTTGAATTAAATCTTAGTTTTGTTTTTCAATTATCAGGAAATCTAAGATAATTTTGAATTATTAATGGCCATTGAAATTATCTAGTTCCAAGAATCAATTAATGATAAAATATTCAAATGAGCTAATCATACAGTTTTAATTAAATAAACTAGATACACTAATCAAACTTTGTGTTATGTACCTCTGTGTTAACCAATCCTCCGAATTAAATCGATAATTTTTCATGTAAAATTTGCACGATCAATAAAATTTATTGCCTTTTTATTAGTTTAATTTTTTTTAGTTGAACCAGATAATTTTAGCATTTAATCAACAAAAAACCATCACTGACAATTTTATCATAATTTAGAGTTATTAAGCTTTTCAATCCAGGAACAAAAATTCCAAAAGAACACTACTTCCATATTTGAGCAAAAAACAATTTAACAGTATTTGAAATATAAAAGATCAATTAGTCTAACTTTGCTTATTCACCTAATTATGATTATTAAATAGTGTAACCTGCAAGTTCCCTGAACTGAATTACTAAAAGAGAAAAATGTGTTGGATTTAAATTATCTACTCATCAAATAATTATAATTACTTAATTATAATTTTATTATCCAGGCAAACTAACATTTAATAAGAAATTAACAACCTACTTTAAATATTTGACAATAAAAGTGCAACAAAATTAAAATAAATAGTTTTCAATACCAAGAAATTTAATCTAGATACTTTTTTGACATTTATCAAAGGGGTTTAATTCTCAATTTGAATATTTCAAAACTAGGAGATTAGTTTTTACTGGTTACATTAAAGATTAAAAAACAATTTAAATTCCTGCGAAAGGAATAACCTTGTTAAATCAAATAACTCCATAATCATATTCAACCATAAGATAACCTTACACTAACTCTTTTTATTAAATGTTTTAAACGTGCGATAATCAAAAATATGAACAATAAGTTATCCCTCTCTTATTAAGTGATGCTTCAAGGCAATTGTAATTATAATTATTAAGTATTTTTCTAACCAAATGATGCGCAAGGTCTCGTAATGAATTATGAAATTGAATAATAGAATTTAAATATTGTTCGCAAACAATTACCTTGACACTAAACAATTAAAATACTTTTTATGCAAATAATAAAATTTAATGAACCTGGAGATCTCGGAATACATTATCGTTTGCATAAACGCTTTCTCAGTGAATTTATTAAATAAACAAGAAGAAAAAGATTTAGTAATTTTCTTATCTGTATTATAAACTAATTTCCAAAACTAATGATAGTTTTAGCGGAAGTTTATAATAAAAATATTTTGCAAAAACAACTTCTACTTCATTACTTTCAATAATTTCTTGGTCTTCAATCAATTCCATACTCAATTCTCACGCATTTTCTCTGCGAAAATCCTATTACAGCCATTTCTGATGGAATAAATTAAAAATCAAAATTTTAAACAACATTATACTCGATATTTAATATTAAATTCAGAGCTAATGACTCGAAAATCAAAATTAATTTTCGCAAAAATTCAAAAATCATTTATAAAACTCTTTGATATCATTCATACAAATCTCGAAAAACCCTTTCATTTAAATTAATATCAAATTTGAATTTTATTATTAATGCTTTAGTAAACAGTATGGGACCGCACCTGTCATTAGGGGTCCGGCATATAATCAGTTGCCTCTATTTACTCACGAATTTTATATCAAATGATATCAGGAATTTGTGCTCTGCTTTTAAACAATTATCAGGTGAATTATTTCACAATAATAAAAACTAATCAAGTTCATTAGTTTATTGGATCAATTGTTCGGCTGAAACTTGAACTGACCCTTCACTCCAATTGTGGCCGATTTCGGACAGATTGTGATCGATATATTGATTGCTTCAATAAATGATTAAGGTAATTGATAAAAACATAATTATTCATTAAATTTATAATTAATTCATAGTTTTATTAAAATATTGCCCCTAGTCTATATTTGTAATTAAATAAGATTACCAAATACCCATAATATTTATTGATTTAAATGAACTGATCCTCATCAACTCTTTCCGTGCTAATTTAGCATTAAAGTTATTTAATAATTTATAGCTCAAATAAATCAATTAGCTAAAATTGATCAGCTACTTTCAATTCTAATTGAATCAATTGGATTGCAATAAAGCCCCAGGCTAAGTATTGATTTACAATCACCTGAAGTATTGCCCAAGAATGTAATCCAAAGGTTTTCCTGAACACCTTGCCTAATTTTTCGCAAATAATGACAGCAAATTATCTTATCTATTATTCCTTAAGATATTGATTGGAGATTAGTGCTAATGTTTATATAATTTTTCCGCCTTGATGATTTCAAAATAGAGACATTTATTCTACTTAAATTTATTTAGTCCTCTACAGGAATTGTCTAGGTATTCGAGTTTTGATTTGTTACTCGACTCAAATTAGTGAATGTGAAGATTTTACAGTTTCTAAAATAATTTAGTCCTCATTTTATTTGAAAATAATTATTCTGATGATAAAAAAAAGTTTAAATTTTACAATACAGTCGACCCTATCTTCTCTATAACCTTCCCTGGTAATAGTCCCTATGTTTGTCATTCTTATAGAAAATAATATTAATAAAACCTTATTATAATCCCCGAGCTTACAATATTATTATCCAGACAAATTTGCATTTAATGAAAAATTACAAACCTACTTTAAATCTGTGATGAAATAATACTGTAACAATATTAATGAAATCATCTCTAGGATTATATCCAGGTTTGACTTTAGTACAACATTATTCATCAAGGTTTTAATGCCTATGATGAAAACTTAAAGTTTTATACTTGGCTTAAAACAAAAGTAAAAATGTTACAGTTTCTGAATAATTTCGCGTTTAATTTTTTACCCTAATTATTCATAAATTTTGAAATATTCAAATTTATATCATTATGAAATATGTAATTTATAGCTCATCAGCTATAAATCAGTATCCAGGCATTAATACATGTTGATTCCCGGGGAGATTAATTAGAAATTCATGCCACGCCCACATAAATACCATAAATGAAAGGTGAAATCTTGATAAAAAAGTTTGATAACTATATGAATAATTATTTCAAATATATTTTTCATAAATCATTCAAAATATTTGCAAACATACCGATGAAAGTTATTTCAAAACAATAAACAATTTTCCACAATATCTTAATATTAAACAAAAACCGAAAATCTTTTTGTTTTTTTCCAAATCTTTATCTTCTTTTCATTGAAAGTCTTTTAAATTTAAATTAAGAGTAAATTAAAAGCAAGAAAAAAGAATTCAAAGAAAAAGTTCATCGATTATATTAATTGAGGGGAAAGAAAGTTGTCCTCAATTAAAATCAATTGAATCGCAATAAGAAAACAATTTTACTTAATTTACTTATTGTAAGAAAAAACAACTTTTAAACAAATCAATGATTAATGAGGTATTTGTTTGGGAATTATGAACACAATTATATCAAAACAGAAATGCTCTTAGTTTTCATACAAAGAGATTAATTTTAATTTTAATTCAAATCACGTAATCAGTATTTAATTCTTTAAGTTTTCAATTTTTATTCCGAAACGTTTAACACAATTCTTCTTAAGAGAAAAATCTTCTTAATTATGAAAATAGCTTTCACTGAAATCATCAGTAAAATCGTTATGGTTAATTTTTTAAATTAATTATGTGCAAGCCGCAAATCGCTAGCAATAATCAATGCTTTCTCTTTTTAATTTACTATTGGCCTAGTAACGAACTAGTCGTCGCTTCCTTTTATTTTACAACTAACTGCAAACATGCTCATTTTAATCCAAAACGTCTTGCACATTTCACAGCTGACATTCTATAATAATCATCGAATTATCAATGAAAATAATGGGGAATATGTTATTATTTAATGATATGCAAGCTGTAACAGTTTTCTTAAAACGTGTAATACAGTCGAACCTCGATTAAAAAAATTAATATGTGAGCCCACACAGCAAAAACTGTATTTTAATTTAATGAAATTAGTAGAAACTATAATTTGATTCAGACTATTTTGTTTTGTTTTTTGCTTCATTTGATGAACACATTGTCTGTTATTAACACAATATTGTAAATAACAAGGAATAGATTGAAAATGTCGGTCAAAAAACAAGAAATAGATTACGTTTAGACTATAGTTCGCAAAACTTCTTTTAATTTGATTAACGATTTAAAGAATGACATTCTATTCAATAGAAATAATGCTTTAATACAGTAAATGATAACAATAACAGATTACATGTCTATCATATAATTACAATTAATTACTTCTAATAAATTTTTTTGAGCTTCGATTTAAGGGAATAATGTTGACAAGGATTCTCTTAAATCGAGGTTGGAATGCATTAAAAATTTGCTTGCTTATTTTGACTAGTTTTAGGGTTAGCTTTTTTTTATTTTATTATATCCTACTAGATTATTTTCCCAATCATTGATATTCAAGCTGTAAATTCTTTTGCAAAGAAAATTAAAATCTATTATTAAATATATTTTAGCACGATCATTTTTATCAAAAAATTCTCTAATCAATAATGTGCAAGCCTCAACCTTTTTAGAAAATAGTAAAGTTTAATATTAATAATTTTCTTATTATAGTAAATACTCATTCGTGTTCCTGGATAGTATATAGTAAGAATCTAGAGGTACGAGCCAGCCCGGGATCATTAATTATAATTAATTAATTATAATGATGCTTGTATAAACAATACTTGTAACAAGTTTACAGAATATCTTAACATTTTTAAACTAAATTGAAATTCATATTTTTTTTTGTTATCTTGATAAAAATATATAATCTGATTGTTTTTTGTATTTTAATGTTTAGTAATTGATTTGAAGTTTTGACTTATGAAGGCATAAGACGTGCCTTAAATCTATTACATTTGTTTTAATAATTAGGGACAGAACCGAGTCATCGATACGAATGAGAGGGAAAGTATCCAAACTTTTTAACATTACACTTGTAGCATGGAACTTTGGTTTTGAATTTGAGAGGTAGCATCAAGACCGAAACACGAGTGGGAGGTCCACGATCGAGTATTTACGGTAATAATGACTTATAGCATGCATTTTAAAAGAGAAAACAATTAAAGCGATAATATTTATTGTATTTTTTATAAGATTCTTAATGAATTTGGCTTACTCATTTACTCATTGTCCATAGTTTGCAAATCTTAAAAGTGGATTTTGACAATTAGCTTGTAGTTTATGTTTTCCCTAAAGAAAAGCAATTTTAACATTAACACATGCAGTATTTGACATGTGATTTCCTCTCTCATATTTAATGTTAAGCCTGTTCAACTAACGATTTAAAGGATAAATTTGAAACGGTTAAATCTGGTATGACCTGGAAGCTTATTAGGAATAATGAAATGTGAGCGGAAAATTTTTCGGAAATAACCGCAAACGGACGCCAATAACATGGATTGTTGTGGAGGTTATATGAATTCACTGTTATATTTTATATGTAAAGTTATGTGTATAAGCTATGCGTTTGCCATAACTTTACTCATTAAACTCATACATTGTATGCATTTCTAACATAGAGAACAAATGCAAGCTCCACAACAATCTATGTTATTGGCGTCTATTGGCGGTATTTCCGAAAAATATTTCGCTCATATTTCATTATTCCTAATAAGCTTCCAGGTCATACCAGATTTGGCCGTTTCAAATTTAACCTTTAAATCGTAAGAGGTATACTCTTTCAATCGCTGCTCATTGTCAGTCAAGCTCTCTATCACCCTTAAAAGTAAACTTTAACCTGTCAATCATTCAATTAATGATCTATTTAAGATTTTATAATTTCAATGTAAGCTTATTCATCTTAATTTGTTAAGATGTGTTTAAAGATAAAATTCAATAGATGTAAATTCAATTGAGCATGAGATATGATATCTAAAGCAGGTAGAATTTTATTGCGTGTAGCTGGTTTATAGTAAACTCAACTTTATTTTACAATACCTGCTAGCAAGGGCATTATCGAAACATCTCGCAAGACTCATATTCTATAAATACTGCTCAATGATGCAAACTGTAACTTTTTTAATGAAAAAAGTAGAGTTTAATTTTGATAATTTTCTTGAATAAAATTGTGATATCACGTCCGCAATATTTTTAGGATAAATTACGAGCAGGATCATAATCTTTTGAAATACCTTGCACATTTCACGGCTCACATTTTATAATACTGTTCCGATTTCTCATAAATTATCTGCTTTAATTGTTTGTAATTAAACTGTTATCAGCGCATATATCCCCAGGCCTTTCCACTGTCACCTTTTTCTTTAAATTTCATTGTGATATAGCAATATCCTTATCGCACAATTAGACAAGCTCCCTTTTTAGCTGGTTCATTGAGTAAAATGATGGAAAATTACTCTCTCTCTCTCTCTCTCTTTCTCTCTATTTTTAATTGAAATAATAAT
>JAQGCS010001382.1:0-14166 GCA_034702105.1 Fuscozetes fuscipes | reverse complement strand
TTTCTACTGGGGTATGAAGGGATGCTCGGATCAACAAAATAACAATTTTACCGAACTCTGGACATCAAATAAGTGACTAAAGATTTCCTTAAATTTTCGAACATTTTTCCGAAAATCTAGGGGGGGGGGGTCAAAACTCCTCGGATTTGAATGACAATTTTTCGGGAATTTAGGGGGGGTCAAAAAAAATTTTAACCAAAAAAACGACTTTAGAGGTCATTTGAGAGGCCATGGAGGTCATCTAAGATGATTTCGAAACAAATAAAAATACCCCCCCTTCGGCAACTGGTTAAAATAAACTTTGTCTTGGGCTAACCCCCTTCGACATCCCTGATTTAAATAATAAAAATAATCTAAGGTTTTATATAAAAATGTTTAGTTAGTATTAAACCCAGATCTGTTTGTTGAGGATTAGCGTTTATCGATAGTTGTGATCGTCAAGTTTAGCCTAGACCTAATTTCATTGCTAACATTACAAATAAATTTATGGCTATTTTTCTAAGCTTTCCATTGGTTTTCCTGACTTTTTTCAATTCAAGTAAAGTTAATTAAGTTAATCGATTCAATCTTTGTTATTATGGCCAAACTTATATCCTTTTATGCAAAAAATGTAATGAGATATTGCATTCGACAAGTTATCGTGTTACTTTAATAAATGATAAAAACCGAGAAACAAATTATTATTGCAAGTTGGCACATTACATCAGGCTAATATTATTAACAGGTTCATTCACTGGCAATTGAACTTCAAGCATTATACGTACTTATTGAATATGGCATTAAAAGGTCGCATATGCCCAGGGCTACAATTTTCAAATATTTTCGAACATCAACAACAAATTCAACACTTTTTTCAGAAACTCAACGATGCATTCAATGAGAAAATTACCTTTTTTATGATGAAACTGACTTTTAATTTGAAGAGAAAACATTTGAAAAAAAACACAATCGAGTCATGAAATCCACTTTTTATTATAAACACTTAAACAACGAATAAAACAAATATTAATATAGAAATCGTTGCTTACAATTGAAATTCCGACCCATTATTGTTTGGAATGAAATTTCAGCGCAAATATAACACTTACTCTGATTTTATTAGTTACCAGAGTATTAATACAATGAATTTGACATTCATTACGGTTATCGCAGTCGTGACATATCATACAAATTATGATAAATTATGAGTCGATAACAAAATTAATGGAATTAAGTGATTATAAATAAATAAATATTTTATTTATCGTCAAAGCGATAAAATAAACCGTTTATTAACTGTTTGTTCAAAAATTTGAAGAATTCAAGATGTTACAAACAAGCTCATCAACAACACCTTATTATTACCGTCCTAGACACTTAAAGATAACGATATGAAAGACAAAAATCACGTGGGATGTTCCAAATCAATTTCTTAGGAACTGATTAATAATAGCAATTCTTAATAAAAATAGTTTAAGCAATCAATTTGTGATCTAATGAATGGTTAGAATAACGGAATAATTATCGATGACTAACACTCATTACATAACTACAAAGTTGTGTCAAACAACTTATTTTATTGAGGAAACCAAACCTAATGTGCAGTTAGCTATCACTTACACAGAGCTTATTCTGGAGTCAACTTTCTATAGGACCTAATCTATAGGAGTAGTCATTCACCTTTTTTGTGAAATAGCGCTCAAACGTTAGCACTTTATTTATTCAAGCAATCGACTCATTTTTAATTAAGTTTCACACAGAACTGCAATATATAGTACGAAACTGCTGTTCTTTAGCACCTTGAAACTCCAATTTGTGCTACTTAATGATCATTAATAGCTTGTTTTATTTGCAAATCAAGTGGTGAACAGAACACAATGCAAACCAATGAATCAAACTGGATGGAATTCAAAAGGTTTTAAAAGTTTGCAAATGTATACTATTAATAAATGTCACATGATCAAATCAACTTATTTGATATTATTGAATAACAGAAGCAGTCATTAGAGATGACTCATTACAGTTATTACAATTACATAATTTACAATGGCTCTTATCATGCAAATTTTTATTTTATGTAAAAATGAGCAAAGATGTTAATTTGATAGCAACTCGAGTGAAATTTACATTAACTAATCTATTAACTTGTTTATTTAGCAAATCACTTATTTTTGAATTACTGAACGATTTAGTTAAGGTATTGATTAGTAAACAATTGTGAAATTAATTCAATTCATTCAGACTTTTATTAAAATAAACATTTTATTGATGTGTTTAACAACGAATTAGTACTAAAATATATAACGTTTTATGAAATTTAATTTCGATAAATATTTAGACAAAAAATTTTTAAAAATTTAAAAACAATTTCATTATTAGGTTTTGACTGAAATTTGAAAAGAATTCAAATTTCAATAATAAGTAAAGTTTTCATTTATGTTACAATTAATTGATTGACAAATGATTTCGATAAATATATCTCTGAATAAAACCAATTAATTGTATATAAATAACATTTGAAGAAAATCAGTGCAAAACATATGACATTTGGTTTTGATTATCGCATAAACAAAATCAACAAAAGTGTAAAAATAGGATAAAATAGTATTAAATCTGAATAAAAACTTAATTCAACACAGAGTTGGCTAAAGAGGAGAGGAATTGACAGAGCATTCAGTTTTGTGACTATACGCTCAAAACCAAAGGACACGAAGTGATATCTCTTTGAGATTTGAATTCTTGGTCAAGAATTAGGAATTTTCAAAACAATCCGAAACCAATTTTATAAATATCATTTAGAACCCGCACAGCCAAGAAAAGGAACCTTTATTTTTAAGTGATAAATACCTTGATATAGGAGCAATGATGTCAAGTGTGCCCATCCATAGCCATCCCTGCATTTAAAACTAAACTTTTTAAAGAAATAAAAATCTAACCGAATATTAAAATAAAATTATGTCATAACTAGTCTTCAGATCTAGGAATCAATGAAGGAATCTGATGGACATCTTCTCCTCGACATCAGTCCTCTCCAAAGTGTTGCAGAACTCCTCAAAAGTGATGCATTGGTCGCCGTCTTTGTCGGCTTCAATGATAGTTCTGTCGGCGATATTAGACAACTGTTCTGTGGATATATTAGAGCCAACCATCATATGAAGAACAGCGAGCAGTTCGTCGCGCGATATCTTCTGGTCGTCATCCAAGTCATACATTTTGAACGCGAATCTGAGTTTGTCTTCGCGTGAATTCAATTTGTTTTCTCTATTCTTCTTCGTTGGTCTGAAACGCGACAAAACGCGCATAAATTGTCGGAAATTAATCCTCTCTTCGTGTCCATCGGTTTCGGCAAAAAATGCCTGAACTATACGATCACCCAATGGATTGATGGCCAACTCTGGTATGCGGAGGAAGTCTTCTCGAGAAAGGGTTCCATTGTCTCCTTTATCTAAACTCGTGAAACGACTATAAAGTCTTTCAATCTGTGAGGGACTGACTGTAAAGACATCACAAAAAATACAATCAATTCAATTGTAAACCAAATTATCATCAATTGTCTCACATCCGGTCTCTGCCTGAATGACAACAAGTTCTTCGTTCTGAAGCATAAGTGACGCTCTGTTCCCCATTTTTAGACCAAATATAACACAAATAAAAATTCAAAACTCTTTAAACAACTCCTAAATTAATAATTGAGACAACAATTTATACAATTTATAGATTTGAAGACTTAATCAAATTATCAACAAATGTACGCATAAATCGCTTGTACTGAATGTCAGCCAATAGGAGACATCACATTCAATAACACACTTTTGGCGCAAAATTCAATTTCAATGTCAAATCAAAAATATATTTATTTAAACATTAAATTAAAGCAAATTTTGGTTTTAAATAAAATGACAACAAATCTAAGTGTTATTTGTTTTTGCCCTTAACTGAACTCAGATTAGATGCAGTTATTTTGATTTTTGTAGGAATATTTTTAGAGATATCCTGATCTTTGACTGCCTTAAGTAAATCTCGTTCTCTATCTGTGGCCGACTTTTCTTTTAAGAACAAATTGAGAGCAGTTTTTGCTGCTTTTCCGCGTCTATTACTTCCGGGCAATACTTTCACTTTAAACTTATTATTATTGATCGCAGAATATGGACCACAAACAGGTATTGCAAACAAAATATTGTCTTCATTTAAAGGTAAACCCGTCAAAGAGTCTATCATTTTGACGTCATCTGATTGTCCAACAGTGACCTCTTCATCTTCAGCTTCATCCTCTTCTTCGTCAACTTTATCGTCGGTGTTATTAATCGACTGTTTGTCGGCAATTGTTTGTTGACTCAACTTTTGTGTCACATCTTTGACATCATTTTTGTGGTTCGAAGTCTCGTCATTGGGTTTAATGGAATCATTTTGGTTATCATTTACTTCATTTGATTCATTTGTAGGACCACTTTTGCCGGATGTATGTCCCAAAATAGACATTTTGAGGAGGCGTTCCTCTTCGTCCTGATCTTTATATTTTTCTTTCATTTTCTTCAGTTTTGATTTCTGTCCTCTTTTTGGCTGTTGTTGTGGTCTTTCAGTGGGAATATACTTCTCATTTGGTTTATTCTTCCCATTCTTTTCGTTTTGTTTCTTCAGCTTATTTTTGCTTAGAATTTGTTGTTTAATTCGGGGTTCTTTCGACTTAACAATAGTGAGGCTTTGGTCGTCATTATCGAAATCAATTATCCCTTCATTTGTCTCTTCTTTAGTTTCGATTTCGAGTTTAGGTTTAGTGTCTGGAAATTTAATTTCTTCGTCGTCTGAATCCGATTCGCAAACGATTTCTTCTTCGACTGCGGACTCTTCAGTAACGGTGGACATGGCCTCAGAATCCAGAGAAATGGTTCGTTTCCTCTCATTTCGATGTCTTTCAGTGCTTTCGTCATCCAATTTGAAGAGAAATCCAAATCCCATTACGAGATGACTGAGCGGTAAGTAATTCTTTTTGCCTCTAATCATAAACGAACCGACTGTTAGGTACTCTCCGGTAGGCGCCGTCTTAGATACTTGATTGGGATACACCCAGAAGGCACTCGTAACTGTCTTTGAATCCCAGGCAGCGCTGTAACAGATGGCCATATCTCCCGCTTCACTCAGAGTCTTAGGAGGGATAGGATGCGGAGGATTGCTATTTTTTATGACCACAGTAGTAGCGCCGTGAATGTCCGCGTGAATGTAAAGGTCGTGTGCTTTCATATATCGTTTAACAATTAGCTCATTTTGTTGGGCATCTCTTCCAGCGATTACAATATAATTGTCTGAACTGATAAACCACAAGAACTTTTCAAACCACAAGACTTTTCTGGCTTTTGTTATACTTGTTTTGACGGCAACTTCTTTAAGGGTTTGTTTGGCCTTTCGTTCGGCATTTTTAAAGGCTTTGGCAGAACTTTCGATAGTCTTCTGCTCTTTTTTGGCCGCATTTCTTCGTTTGTCGTAATATTTGCGCGCATTTGCGAACGCAGACAATGCGATATCGATATCAATGAGAGTCATATCATTGGTTTCATCGAACGGGTCATTCAATTTCATTGCGAACCTGTTTTTATCCAGTTTTAAACTTGTTATTCGACAAGCGATGGGGTCTTCTTCTGCTTTGGCATCATCAATCAACTCCTGAATGTCTTTCCAAGAGTATTGATTAGCGATAGCACTCCTCAACACAAGTAAAGCCTTTTCTACTAAATCACAGTTGTTTTCGATGAGTTTTGCTTTTCGGATGTCTTCCGTCTGCACTCTATTGAGTTCTTCGAGTCGTTTTTGATGGTCTTTCTTGACTTTGTCCAACTTCTTCATCGCCTCCTTCTCCTGATTCAACGCTTTTGAATCTATTTTCTGGCTCTCAATACTTGAGAAGAACATATCGACTGCTTTATCAAAGGATTCGATTTCGACATAACTCTGATTCACATCTTTGCTATTTTTGAATTGGTTTAACAAAATTGGGTGAAATTCCAGATAAGAAACAACTGAAGAGTTTAGTTCTCCGATTCTTTTCTCTTCCTTTTGTATTATATAACCTTTCGATGAGTTACTAATGTTTTGCATAATATTGTGACAAAAATTCAGAGCCCTTTCGATTTGATCCAAATCCACATTCGATTTATTTAGTTTCAAATTTAATCCCATTTCGACAAATGAGTGCTCGATTAGAGACGCGCCATATATTACATGTGATACCAGAACTTTCTTTAGGTTCTCCCCATCCTTAGCCTTCTCTGTGATATCTTTCAAAGCATTTTTATCCAGAGGTTTATAATCGGACCAATTCTTTGCAGTTTCTGTTCTATACTTCTCTCTAACGACAAGCTTCACGTCTTCATCGCTTCCTAACTTTCGTGGCCGAAGAATATTAAGGATAATGTATTGATAGTCTGTGATAACAATGTTTCCTCTGTCGTAGAGTTCGAGTATCACATGATATGAGGCCTCATTTGAGCCAAACTTCATGTCAACCACACGATCGACGCCCAACTGACTGATCGATTCCAAGCGCTTATTCTTCAGATGTTTTCTCAATTTCATAGTAAAGCCGTTCGGGTTATGATTCTTAGGCCACTCGTATTCAGTCGAATGGATACGAATTCCCGATTCAATTAAAAGCATTTCTTTAACGCTTTCTTCGGTTTTGGACTGATTTGCAGTTTTTGTGAATTTGAATAAATAGGTTTTGTTGTCCACATCGTAGACCTGATTCACCCGAAATCCACTCAACTTTGAGTTGAGTTCACCACAAATCGACAAAATATCTAATGTCGTGAATCTGCTCTTCATTTCGGAGGAGAAAAAGGAATCAAAAGATAATTAAAAATAAGTTATAAAATGAAACTAAATTTTAATACAAAAAGTGTTGAAAATATGTTTTGCTTTCGTTTAAATCAAAACAATGAGTCACTCAATGATAACGTTACGTAAAGTGAACGTTAGTGGAGGCAAACATACAAACTGTAAAGAATTGGATAATTAATGAACTGTAACGATAACTACCAGGAAGTTATGCTTATTTTTCTTGCATTCATGAGAAAAACTTATTCGGATCATTGAGCAAGGATCGAAAATGTTTTATGTCTTTTTGTATTTTACTTTTGATTGTTCGAGGAAATTAATTTTAAACAATTTAAGTAAATATAAAAAAGTAACTTATTTGAAATTATTTGAAACAAGTTATGTTAGTTTTCTTTATTGAATTTTTATTGAAAGAACCAAATTATAATTATTTGGAAATATTCATTGAAGTCTATCATAATATTTATGGTATTTTTGATACATTGTTTAAACTCCTTATGATTTGATACAAAAGTTTGGATAAAAAGATTAAGAACTTATAAATAAACAGATGAAACAAATGGTGTTTTGTGTGGAAACAGTTGTCTAATGTCAAGATTTTCTGTTATTTTTGACGAATTGCATACAATTTGAAATTCTGTAATTTGAGACATTCATAGCCTATTGAATGAAAGCCAGAATTCAAATATCGAGCGTATAATTCAAGTCCTGAAACACATTTAATAATAGAATTATTTAGGGTTTGATTGTTCGCTGTGTTTGGCTCAGAATCAGTCGACACGATCTCAAGTATAGGTGCACTTGACTTATGGTTTGCGCCAATTTTAACACAATTTTTTTTAAACAAACTCTCAACTAATTGGTTGAGTGGAGGCTTATGTGAGTGAATAGCACTGGGAATCGACACTAAGACACCGCTCAAACACTTCGTTTCTGATGCTTTCCTTCCAATAATCAAATATTCAAGACTTCCTCGAATTTTACAACTGAGTCCTTTTCGGGTGATTTTATGCCAAACTAATATGTGAGTACTCTTACAGTTTAAAATCGGTAGCATTTTGTTGATAACGAACTCCTTTTCCTTATGTGTGCTCCAAATGCAAACTTTGATATCTGTTTGTTTTGGGAATAATTGTATCAAAGAATCCAAATTCTTAGCCATCTCTAGAATATTGTGATTGTCGTCCGTCTGATAACACCGTTTCCTTTTGACCGATTTGTTCGAAAGCCAGGGCGGGTCTATCACTACCACAAACTGCTGACTAACTCTGAATTTGCCTTCAGTATAGTGGTTGTGCATAGTTTTCAAGCCATGAATAACATCCGAACACATTAGCGAACAGTTTGCAGGTATAATAAAGTCATTAAACATTATACTAAAGTTGTTTTGATTACATAAAAGTTTATCAGAATATTCATGAAAGTCATTAAAACTGAGTACCATTTGTGCCAATTGTTCACTATTTTTATTATCGTTACTATTTGTGGACAACTGTTTTATGGAGTGTTTCACAGCATTAAAAACTTTATTAATCAGTTGTTTCTGCGCTTCAGTCAAAAGGCTTTCATAGATATGCTTTTTATTGAGTAAACGCTTATTTCGTTTATTATTTTTATTACTTTTATGGTTGAGTTCAGTATTATCTCTAATTAGCGCTTCTTTTTCTGTTTTCATATAAAACGGTTCGTTTATATCAAAAAACGTTTCCTTTAACTGATATTTTGGTTGACTTTCGTCATCAACTCTTTGATGTTCTAAATATATTCCAATCAATTCATTGTCCAATTCCTCGAAAATTTTCATTTCTAAAAAAATCAAAGAAATAGTTTAGTAGAGAATCCATCAAATTATCTAATTATTTGTTTAAAAAATCATCTACTTAATTAAGTTGCAAAAACGGGTTTAAAAAGTTATCTATTTAATTAAGTTTCAAAAAAGGGGGTTTAAGAGCTTATCAAACAAGTTATCAAAAAGTTGGCAGTACTTTGTTGGGTGAGAACAAAGAATTGATTTATTTCGAGTGGGTTTTACTGACAATATTATATTTGTAGAGTTCTTCAGTTGATATTTACTTTTGTTTTTGAAGAGTGAAAGGGATTATGTTTTCAAACTAGAGATGATGTAATAGAATGTCACCAAAGAATTTATAGAATAAGCCATGATCTCATAAACCAGTTATAAAGACTTCATTCAACTCTAACGATAGAATCATGTAAAGTTAGTTTAGGGGAACTTTAGGGGAAGCAATCAGTCTTTACTCATAGACAGTATTGTCTGCACCGAGTAATTAAGGGCTTAAAAAGTTGCTTAATACACGTCAGTATACAAAGTAACTAATGACTTATAGCTCTGATAATTCCTATGGTGTTTTGGCGCAGGTATTCACAGGAATAGCTATAAAGAACAGCCAACACTTATCTTAATTAACCGTATCCATGAGTTTCTAATAGCATTGGGAATAATGGTTAGACTAGTGTGGAGTGGAATATCTATGGAGCATGTCTTCAGCCAAAGCATTACATCAGAGTTAGTGAAAGTGCGAGTTTGTAAACAACGTTATTCTGTTCACTACTGTGGAGACCTTGACATACATGTAATACCACTACTTTACCACTACTTTGGTTATTTAGAATCCGCAGTTAACCATGCAGCATTTGCCTCTTAACATTTGATTCTTTTGTATTTCATATTGAAACCAAAACTACACAGATAACTTTTTATTAAATAATAAACTCATTTATTAAATGAACCAAAAAGCCATTTATCTCAAAGTATTAATTTATTTTCATTACAATTAAGTATTTGATTGAAGAATACTTTACTTTCATACGAGTTATCCGACAATTATTTCAAGTGATAAACATCTGACAGTATTTTAAATGAATTAATACAATATATCAATTCATATAAACATTAATAAATTTGATTGGTTAAACTTATCTATTCTTCAGAAACCACCCGTTTCTCTGACGAAAAATCAATAGAACTTATCGATTGGTAAGTTTTCTTTACATAAAACTCTATTCAGTCTCTAATACGGCATAATTTGTCTCTACATTAGACGCAAATCATTAGAGAACTAACGTTTTGTTTATACAATATTTTAATTATTTTGTTTTAAAACTTGAAATAATAAATAATTTTCAAATTCATAAGGAATTAAATGGAAGTAAAATGAATAGAGAGGACGACTTCGAAGGGTATAAATACGACAGCGATAAGTATGAGAAGAAAAGGATCAAAGTTTTGCAGGAAGAAAGAGAACTGATCCAGACCAAAACTTATCGCAATTGGATTAACTCCATTTTAATTAAAGTAAAATTTAAATTATCTTCAAATTTATTGACAAATATTTGTGATTTAAGGCCAAAGAAGAAGTTCACGACATTTTCACCGATTTGTCCGACGGTACAAAACTATTAAAGCTCTTGGAATTAGTGAGCGGTGAGGCTATCGGTAAACCCAATTGCGGACGACTAAGACTTCATAAGTTGGAAAATGTGGGCAAATGTCTGGCTTTTGTCAATTCCAAAGTATATATTAATTTGCATCAAAACAAATATTAATTATAAACAAATAATTTCGTAAACAATTTAAAGGTTCGGTTAGAAAGTATAGGTCCCGAAGATATCGTCGATGGAAACAAGAGATTAATTTTAGGTCTCATTTGGACCATAATATTGAGATTCCAAATACAAAATCTTAATATTTTCGAATTCAATGCATTTGACGTAAAATCAGCGAAAGAGGCGCTTCTGCTTTGGTGTCAACTAAAGACCGCCAAATACCCCAACGTTTGTGTAAATAATTTCAACCAAAGCTGGCGGTCGGGAATGGCATTCAATGCACTGATTCACGCGCACAGACCTGATCTCATAGAGTACGACAGATTGGATTCATCGCATCCGGTCTATAATCTGAATCTTGCCTTCGATGTGGCCTCAAGAGAATTAGGCGTTCCTCGTCTTCTGGACGCCGAAGACTTTCTCACCGAATCAGTGGACGAAAGATCTATTGTTACTTATTTGTCGTGTTTTTATCAGACATTAACCAAAATTCAAAGTGATATTAAGTGCGGCAAAAGGATCGCGAATATTATTTCTCAACTGATTGAAGTCGAAAAACTTCAACTCACATACGAATATTTTACAAAAACATTACTTAATTGGATCCGAATTGAAATCAACGAATTGAAAGATAGAAACTTGGCCAATAATTCTGTTGCCATTCAACACCAATTGATTAAATTCAAGGAATACATAAGAGTAGAAAAACCCCCTAAACTTAGGGAAAGGAATGAATGCGAAGCAATACATTTCGAAATTCAAACACTTATGAAATCATTGGGACATTCATTATATGCCGCGCCTGAGGGCCTCACTGTTAAAGACATTGAAAGGGAATGGACTGAACTCGAAAAACAAGAAAATAAACGACAGATCTATTTAAGGCATGAGTTCTTGAGGTTAGAGAAATTGGAAAATCTGGCCAATCGTTTCGAGCGAAAGTGTGTCCTCAGAGAAACATATATCAAAGACAAACTTAAAATCCTAAGCGAACCAATTTATGGAAATGACAAGAGAACAACCTTTGAGACCAATTATAAGAAGCACAAAACTATTAGCGCCGATATTTTAGCCCAAACCGACAAATTCAATGACTTGACAGTTATGGCCAAACAACTTATTGATGGCAACTATTGTGAAAAGGATGATGTCCGACTATGCGAACGGCACATCACAAACAAGTGGCAGCAGTTGTTGGATATGTTGAAGAATCACCAAAGAGTCTTCAGTGGTGCGTCAGAATTGTTGCTGGCGTTAAAAGAGGCGGAGACCATATCTAATGAGATCAGAGAAATGACAAAAGGTTTGAAACCAATCAACAAAAAGTCGATTCGTATGCCTTTCGGTGTCGAACAGCTAATAGAAAATCACAATATATTCGAAGCACAAGTCGTGTCCAAAGGAAACACTATCAAAAAGTTGAACACAATCTCAGAATCAATCTCTGGTAGCGATTCTGAACAAGAAGTCTTCCAAATAATAAACAAAGAATCGCCTCATTTGAGTTCGAGTTTGCAAACACTAAACACAGAGTATACGAATGTCTCAAAACTGGTCACACTTAAGAAGCAAAACCTCAACGAAATGAGAGATTACTTCCGATTAATAGATGATATCGAAGAAGAAGAGACGACAATCAGCGAACGACAACGCATTTGTCAGTCAGTGCACGCGAGTAAAGATCTGATCGGAGTCATTAATCTTCAGCGGAAACACGAACTTCTAGTCATAGATATTAAAACACAGGAAAAGAAAATCAAATATCTTATAAAAAGCGGACAAAAACTTATTGATAAGAATCACTCCGAAAGTGTTGACATTCAGAACAGAATCGAAGGTTTGAAACAGAAGTGGAAGCGTTTGAATGAATTGATCGCCGAAAAGAGTCAACACATCGATGATGCCATAACTGCTTTCCAGTACCACAAAGAGGCCAATGAGGTCGAGGCCTGGCTTAAAGAGAAGAAGCAGTTGATTGACTCACAAGAGGACTTTGAACTTATTGATGAGATAACTGTTTCGGCACAACTTCGACGACATTCACAAATTGAAAGGGATATCCGATCCTTCGATAGTGATATCAAGCGATTGAATGCAGAGTCCGATAAAATATTGAATTCGGGAATTTCCTCGCTCTTCGTCTTAAGTGGAGACCCGTTTTCGACGGCAGCAGAAATTGGTTGCAATCAAATGCAAAGCCAAGACTCTGATGATAGCGGTGTTCAAATCGAAGAACAAGCGAATGGGGAACAGGGTAATTTAGTAGTTAGCAAAAGAAAAAGACTGAGTATTATCTGCAACGCGGAAAGTGTGGAACAGAGACAGTCAAACATCAATTGTTGTTATTTAGAATTATTGAACTTATCTTTCATTAAACGAAAGAAACTGAAAGATTGGTTAAAACACTTGCAATACAATAGAGATTGTGATGGAATCGAGTCATGGATTCTAAAAACTAAGCACTTAATGACAGACATTAACATGAATTACGAAAGAGGTTTAATAACAGACAAAACAAAACTAATAAGAAATCAATTGATATCATATGATTCAATGTTAGATAAATTGGAGTTAATGGCAATCAATTGCGAACACAACCAGTTCTCTATCGACCAACAGAACAGACAGAAGAAAATGAGATTAGACTGGAATCAGTTGAATGTAATGATGAATGAACTAGATGATGCGCTCACTACTGTCGAAGATATGAACTCCACTTGTAATCAAATGGTAGTGGATTTGAGCAATCAAATTAACGAAAAGGAAGAAATGCAGGCTAATGAGAATACATCTAGGTATTTATTTTCCCTATATAATTTTTTAGTTCTAAATGTTTATTTCTTTAGTGATCTCAAAATAACTGTAGACAATGAAAATGAAGAGCAAATTGTTGAAGAGGTAAAAGAAGTTAGGGATCACTTACAAGAAGAGAGAGAAGAAACCAAAGATGATCTGGAGTACAAATTATTCAAGGAACAATTTACTAAATTGACATATATTTTAAGTTTTGATGAAGAATATATGCAGACAAACACAGAATATGGACAAACGATTGAGGATGTACAAGTTTATATTAAAAGACACGAATACTTCATATCGACTCTCTCAGCACACGACCAAAGATTTGTTGCTTTCAATGAGTTGTCTAACAAATTGATAGAAGAAAAACATTGCGATTCTCTTAATATCGATGAGAAGACAAAACATGTCATCAATAGAAAAATTTGTATCAAAGAGAAGGCACTCCTCAGAAAACAATTGCTAAGCGATGCACTGCTCTATCAGGAGCTCAAAGCAGATGCAGAAGACTTCCAGAGCTGGTGTTCCGACAAAATGGAAGTCGCAAACGACGACTCTTATAAAAACTTGCAAAATATGGAGAAAAAAGTCGAAAAACATAAGGCGTTTGAGGCAGAGTTGGCCGCAAATGAGAGTCGACTTAAAGACATCACATATAAAGCAGAGGAACTCATTTCGAACCAACACTTTGCCAGTAATGAAGTCAAACAAATTGTTCAAACGATTAGTGATCAGTGGATCCAATTGTATGCTTTGAGTGACAGTAAAGGAAAACACTTACGTCAGGCCTACTCTCAGCTCACATACAACCAAACAGTGGAAAGGGCTAAACAACGGTTAGAAGAACTCAACAAATGTGTAAATTCTGATAAAGTGGGAACTGATTTGAGAAGTTGTAAGGAATTAATTAAAAACTATTTGGCGGTCGAGAGTGAGGTCGAAATGTGGGAAAAGAAGATCTCAGATCTGACACAAACGGGCGAAGAAATGGCT
>JAQGCS010001381.1:0-14170 GCA_034702105.1 Fuscozetes fuscipes | reverse complement strand
GGGTGGGGGTTCCGATTTGCCTCAAATCTAAGGGGGGGGGGTCTCGTCGAGACCAAAAACTAGGGGGGTATTTGGGCTATACCCCCCTTCCGCACCCCTGATTAGAATGCTTACATTAACAGTTTACAAATCATAAGTATGCGCATGGTATATGTTAGGCTTTAACAGACAGTAATTCATGCATTCTGCATTGGCAAGGTCAGGATTTTTGACTTTGTCACTAATATTAATAACTTGTATTAACAATGTATCGAAAGCGAGTTCTGCTTTATTTTTCAAACTTTGATTGAATCAAACTTCAAATGAAACCAAATCTTTCAGTCTTTGAATGAGCGAACAGTAAGAGAGACGATGGCATCAAATTGTAGCTATTTGTTAGTCATTTGAAGAAAAGTATTTGTTTAGAGTTTTGTGGAAAATTGGCCATGTTGACATTTAACCCAATAAAATGTTTTCAATCAAATTAATAAATGGGTTTTCTTTTCACTTCAAATAATCAATTGATAGCATTTGAATAGTTTTTATGCGAATAACTCATATATTCGAGTATTTGATTTTAAATAGATTTTAGTAATTTTGCCGAACGTTTTAAAGAATTGCAAAATGAAAATGAATTGCATTTTAGTTTATTGTAAACAATTATTAATTGAATTAAAATTATTCCAATTAATGTCTAATGAGTGGAATATATAGTCTTTTAAAAGAAATTATTTTAAATTAATTTTATCAATGATTGAAATGATTTGAAAGAACACAATCGATATCTTTAAATAACTATTAAAATATTGAATAATAGGGAAAATTATAAATATATTTCAGATTCAAAAAATTGAAATAAATCACAAAATATTTTATAGAAATTCAAAAGACTTTCGCCTAAAACTTGTTTACATCAATTTTTGAGAATTCTTTTCATTTGTCGGTTTTGATGTTGAAGTGTGTCCTCAGCTCTCTCTGCTTTACCAGTTATTCTGTCGAGGGTTTGATTTTGAACTTCGATCTCAGAGCCCAAACCAATGGCCAAATTCTTGAGTCTTCCGAGTCCTAAGTCTATTTCCGACAGATTTTGGTCCAGTTGTCGATCGATTTGACGGGACCTCGACTTCAAGTCTGACTCCGGCTTTTGATTCAAGTTTTGGTCGGATTCGTCGTCAAAAGCGAATCCATTTGTGTCAATACCTCTTTGAGCCAAAACGGGATGATTTCGAGCGCTGTTAGCATTTGATTCGTTCCGCAAACTTTCGATAGTATTACTTAAAGGACTGTCCGAACTGATTGCCGGACGACTACTGATACTATTGGTTGAGTTCTTATTAAGGGTTGGAGTTGTTTCAGGAGTTCGAGAGAAGTAGTTCTTAAAACCGCCGAAAACACTCTTCATTGAAGTTAAATGTTTTTGAGAGACTCTCATAATGGCGTTCATTGAATCCAGTTTTTCCTCCACATTATTCAATTGTTCTCTCTGTCGGACCAGTTCTTCGGCAGTTTCAATGCCAGTCTTCTCTGTCTCGTAAACTAAACCTAACGACACTTTAGAGCTCTGAAGAGTGCGGTCTTCGATGGCCCGCCTCTCGGCTAATAACTGCTGTCTTTTGTCTTCCCAATCATTGGACTCATTGTGATTGTTTGCTAACAAATAGCCTGAAGATCCATGTCGTGGATGGCGAAGAAATGTGAAGTCGTCCACATCTTCCAAATCCTCATTGAAAGGGTTCTTTGAATTCTTTTCAATGTTCTCATTCACAGCTCGGCTATCGTTGACATAAGACATACTATTATTTAAAAATATTTACAATTTGCTGCAATGAAATCGCGATTAAAGTGTAAACGCATTCAACTATTGCTTACAATAACTATGAATCACAAGATTTGACGCAAACACTCAATCAGTGAATGACAACAATTGAGTGCAAAATTATATTACGTTAGTCTTTGAAGACATACATCAAACAAATTCAATGTTTCAAATGCTTTCATTTTTTAGGCCCTAATTTCAAAAAAGTTGTTATTGTTATGGAGTGTTATAAACCTTCCTCTGATGCCAATACTGTTGTCTGTGAATTGTTAAACGACAGATCCAATAGAGTGATGCAAATCTTTTTTTAGCCAATCGTTGGCTTACTTTCGATACTATCGATCGTTTGTTTTGTTTGTCGTTTGATTCGAACTGTAATTGAGTTCGAAATTTGAGTCAATTGTCATCACTTTTGTCACGTTTTTTATCTGTGAGTCTGTTTTGGTTGCAATCAGTTCTATATTTTAGTTATCATTCGGTAATCAATTTGTGAGACATTTGTTTATATGAGAAGTTTATTTGTTTAGCGATAATCAAAACATTTTTTTTCTATATTTTGGTTGACAGCAACGAAATCCATGACTTCAGGAGTGGTAGGAATGCGGTCTCATTTGTCCGCCATTAGAGAACTCAACTCATTCGGCATAAACGGAACAACTAGTGATCGAATAGTCTTCAGTGTTGAAGACATGAAAAAATGTAAAATAATTGTCACTCGAATACCATTTAATGTGACATTTGTTGATCACATTATGACAGATATCTTTCATAGTATTGATTATATCATACAAATAACAATCAGATTGAGTCAAATGCAAATCACAATATCGGACGCCAGTCGTCGTAATCATTGAATACGAATGAGAACTACGGGTAGTTATCGACTACTATCGAGTTATGACGACTCGCGTTCACGGCTTTGATTTTGATTTACAGTAAAATTCAGAGTTTTGTTATTCGAAGTGTAAATTATGTTACGTTTTTGTTGTCTTAAGTTAGTCTTTTGCAGAGTTATGTTACGCTCAGTGCTAAGCGATGAGCCAACAGTAGACCCAAGCATTGTAGCATAGCTTAAGCTCTCATACATCACATGTTTTGGTCCCATTGCTTAGCACTGAGCGTAACATAACTCTGCAAAAGACTAACTTAAGACAACAAAAACGTAACCCATTTTACACATTGCATAACAAAACTGTGGAAAACACTTTAACTGAATCTCCTATTTGTATGGTTTGATAAAAGTTGACTTTGTTTTCATTGAAAAGTACAGTAAAACCATTTACTGGAAATCAATATTGAAATCCAATTTTTAATTTGCATTTATTTGTTTACATTTTGTTCTAACCAATGGACTTATTTGTTGTTGAAAATTCTCAAATATGTATATTATATATCATAGCTAAAGGTTGGGGGTACAAGTTCATTTCAAATTTATATTCAAATTTAGTAATGGGTTCGAGATTAATAACAAAGTCATACTTTTATGTCAACTTTGAGATCTTATCAAACGATATATACACTATATTATACACTGTATGTCATAAACAATACTATGAAAGATATTTGCCATTATGTGATCGACAAATGCCTTTTACTGTATATTTTGTATGTCTTCAGATGCAGTTCAACTTCTGGAACAATTGGATGCTTTGATGGCTGAAGATATCTGTGACCACAAATCTAGTCATAAACTGATTGCTAAAGTTTGTCGTTATCTGAAGTCAGAGGGCAGTCGACTCGACGAAGACATTGCTTTCAAACAACAGTTGGACTTATATTTCGATCTCTTAAGAAATATCATAAGAAAACCAAAACTGAGTCCATTCGCGCGAACTATGATTTTAGAAGTGATTGAATTGCGAGCAATCAATTGGTCTCCAAATGAAGACATTGAAGACTATTATCGCAGAAAAATGGCTGAATTCGAAGCAAACGAATCCTATTGTTTGACAAACGATTTGAGTCCAGAGCTTCAAAAGTCTCAGTCATTCGTTTCGAGTGCTATTGGAAGCGATCATTTGAAGTCTGCGCCAAAACTTAATAAATGTGCAAAAGTGTCGGCCAAGACATTCATTAGAGATGAGGTTCTCATCAGGAATGGCGATTCAGGCAAAGGTATGGCTCAAACTTTTATATAATGTTATTTTGGGTACAATCGTGAGGCAAATGATTCAAACAATCGATTGATTTATAAATAAAATTATAAAACAAAGTAATAGTTTTGTTCGTTGAAAGTGATGGGAATTAAGGGCCGTCGAGTCCATCTGATTGAGGAGATGTCCGATACTGTTATCTCATTTCAAAAAGGTTTGGCTCCGAATCGCAACTTCTGATTAAAGGCTGAAAAGCATAGGCTTTAATGCATTTTGTGATTGGCTTCAAAACCTATCCAAAGCTCACATTTCGGGCGAATGATATTTGCTATCAATTGATAGAAAAACATAATTTGTTTTGTTTTAAATATTTACTTAACCTTTAATTCCAATAATTACATTGAATTCGCTTTAACTCTATTTCTATTGAATTTTTCAAATTTATTTTCGATTCAATTAAATTTATTTCATTTGATTACTTGTTTAGTCACCGCCGGAGCCAAAGAACGACTCGTGCAGATTACAGGTCCAAATGAAGAGAGTATAGAACGCGCCAAAGAGCTCATCGAAACCACTATCAAAAGGAATGCATCGCCTGTTCCCTTTGAGTGCACCAACAGATCGTTTGAAACCAATTTCAGTCAAAATACAACTGAATTGAACACAACTCCGTTGTTAGAGTCAACTCCTATTCAAAGAAGTGAACCTATTATTACGGCTTCAGTTGAGCCTCAAATTGCTCACACTTTCACCGTAGAGGTCAACAATGATGTCATTCATTTGTCGACAACTAATTATGAATTGGGATTAAGAGCTCAGAGTTTGTTGAAAGAGTCTCTCGTTTTGGACACTTCACTCAAAGCCATTAGAAACTGTGAGAGACATCAATCTTTCACTCACTCTTATTCTGGTGAAGAGTTAGACAAAGAATTGATTCCCAAAACCGATACAAAGAGAGAAGTTATGGCAGCTTTAGATTCGGTCTCAAAAGGAACATCAGTCGAACCTAAAGTCAATCGAATTCAAAGATCTTTATCTCAAGGAACTGTTCCAATCGGAAGGACTTCTTTGCGATTTATGTCTAAGAGTGTTGGCCACGAATCTGCGCCAAAGATCACTTATGAGCGACAATTTCTAATGGAATGCTCTGAACTGCCTTTGAGTAAAAGTATGCCAAATGTTGAAGTAATGTCACAAATTTATAAGAAAACGCCGCAAATTATTCGTAAGCACTACAATTCAGGAGAGGGGGGCAACAGTTGGGTTCCTATCAATAACCCTCTTAATAAGAGTCAAAGCTTCACTCAAAGCAAAGTGTCTGTCGATACCTGGGACTGAGTTTTCATTTTAAACTATTGATCGATATATTAGACGTTTTTTAAAAAATATTTGTTAACAAAATTTCTTTCAGTAATAATAATAATATTTTTAGAAACGAAATAATTTTCGTTTCAAACTTTGAATTTATTTGCAAATCAAAAATTTTAATATAAATTAAAATACAAATGAGTCGTGAATTTCAACACAAATTCTGTTTAATTAAATGAGAAATACTTGCGTTTAAATCAAACAAACGATGATTTGTTGGCAGAAGTGGTCGGAACTGTTGGTAGAAAACAGGTTCTCATTTGAGTATAAAGTCTTCTGATATCGTCATCGAAGCGTTGCATATGTCTGACCGCAAGAGTGAACTGAACCACTCCTTCACCGCTTTTTGAAAAGCCATAGTTTGCGATCACTTCCATTAATATTTGTGTAGCCATTGGAAACACAAATTGCATGTGTTTTATGGCCTCCATCTGAGCTATGGGTTGCATACCATCACCTAATGGGTCGGAGCGGTCAGACCCGAGTCGAGAAGTCATTTTTTGCCTATTTTTAGACTCATTGATGGCTCGGATCACTTCAGTCAGAGCACACTTGGCTTCTGAACGACTCAATTGTGTGACAGATTCTGTGGCCGAAGAAGCCATTCTTTAAATCAATGGCCACTCATTCTAATCAAACCATTGTTTGAGGCTTTTCTTAGATGTCATCCGAAGCCATTCGGACAATATTTCAAACTCTTATTTAAGCTATTCATATATTCCGTTACTTTAAAGATGAGTTTGAGTACAAAAAACTTAGAGAAATGTTATTTTTTTTCACTAAAAGAGAGCAAATAATTGAACGCTTTTTGTGAATGTATTGCTTAAAACTATCTTACATTCAGTAAATTCTCGTTAGAAATCATATAAATTTTGTCATCGATTCAGTTAAAAGAGGAATAAAAACATAAAACAAATGAAAAATCTCTGAAAGAAATAATAATATAATTGTTTTCAATGATTTAATTTTAGTTTAAGGCTCACAAAATAAATACCAAATTATTTGATTTAATATTTTCTTTATAAGAGTTTTACTGATTATAAGAATATTGAAATAGAATTTAATGCTTTGGATTTTAGGCCCTTTATTTAATGGAAGACAATGGCTTTGTGTGCGACAAAAGGCATCAAAACTCAAAATAAGTAAAATCCTAAACAATCGAAAAAAAACTAAACAAATGTTTACGAAATTAAAAGATTTGAAATTGAATTTCATTTGTATTAAAACTTTGGTTTATTTTGATTTCGTTTTCAAAGCCGTCTTTTGAGAGGAGTGTCTATTGATATGAGCTCTGATAAGAAGCAGATCCGTTTTGATGGCAATGAAGTGTGTGTTTTGGACAAATGGAAAGTGAGAGTCGGCGCCCGAATCGGCCAATGCGGACATTTGCTATTCACTTACCGAAACTGTGACTCAAATCTTCAGCCAATTGGAGACCCATTGAAATACAAGACTAAAATAGTTGGCATTATTGTGGACTCTTTGGTAAAAAAAGAGGGGGATTTGGTTGTTGTCAACGATATTCTCATCGAATACACCGAATGTCTTCACAATACTGTTATGAAAGACTTGTGCGCCGACTGCGGCGCGAATATCAATACTTTGGATGACAGCCAAAGGAAACGAATCGCAGAACTCACCTCAATATCAATGGTTCATTCTGTGCCAGAATTACGGGTCAGCAAAGAAAGAGCGGAAACTTTAGGCAGAGCTGATGAACAAAGGCTTTTAAAGGACAGAAAACTAGTTCTACTTGTTGATTTGGACCAAACTCTGATCCATTCGACTAATCATAACGTGTCACACGATATGCCATCTGTGCATCACTTCCAGCTGTATGGCCCTCACACTCATTGGTATCACACAAAGTTCAGACCGCATACTATGGACTTCTTGAAAGAGATGTCCAAACTGTTTGAACTGCATATCTGCACATTTGGTGCCCGACGTTATGCTCATGCGATCGCACACCTCATGGACCCAAAAGAAATGTATTTCCCAAAGGATCGAATTCTTTCTCGCGACGAATGCTTTGATTCCACTTTGAAGACCGCGAATATGAAGTCTCTATTCCCGTGCGGGGACTCAATGGTCTGCATTATCGATGATCGCGAAGATGTTTGGAATTACTCACCAAATCTGGTGGCAGTCAAACCCTACGTCTGCTTCCGAGAAACTGGAGATATAAACGCACCCGAAAGACATCTCAACGATATTTACGGCAATCGGGAGCTCCACATCACTGACAAAACAATTACTCTCAAAGAGTTTACCAAAGATTCGGATAATGATAGCAAACAAACCAATGAAATAACAGATTCTCCTAAAGCCAGTGATGAAAGTTATGCTCTTGAAGTCACTCAAAATAATTCTGTTGACAAAAGTGGTGAAGACATTGACCACAAATCCCAACTAATCGATGAAATCAATGACAATGAGTCTAAACAAAAAGAAGAAGAAGAAGTAAAATCTGATATCAATGAGAATACATCCAAAAGTGGAGCACTTATATCACCAACTGATGCAAAAGATGAGACGGCGATACAAAATATTCTGACCGTAAACGATGATCAGTCTATCAGTGCTTCCATAGAAAAAAAATCTAATGAAAAGAAAAGCGAAACCGATTCCAACTCTGATATAATTGACGGCAATTCGAACGACAAAAATAAAATAATTGGATTAAAAGAGGGAAATGAAAGTCAGAGCGCTTTGGAGGACAACGACGACTATTTGCTGTATTTGGAGGAAATTCTGAAAAAGATCCATGATGAGTTCTACAAAGAATACGATGAAAAGATGAAATATAAGAGTGAAGCCGAAGAGATCAGACTTCCAGACTTGAAGCAAATAATTCCAAAAGTTAGGAAATGTGTGCTCAGAGGTGTTAATGTTGTGTTCAGTGGAGTCATTCCCACTAATATTCCGCCCGAAAAAAATAAACTCTATAACATCGCAAAAGCTTTCGGCGCAAACATAACATCAGATCTGGTGCTCGAAGGCTCTCCTAAAACCACTCATTTAGTGGCCTCTAAATGGGGAACTTTTAAAGTAAACAAATGTATTAAAGCAAAAAACATTTTTATTGTAAATCCAAATTGGCTTTACTGTTGTGCTGAGCGATGGGAACGGGTAGACGAAAGACTATATCCATTGGAAAAGGAAGTGAACTCTGAAAGAGACAAATCTGTGGTCAAAACACAAGAACTGAAAATTATGCGAAAATCAATGAATGAGTCGACAGCAAAGTCTCAAGTGGTCGCCTCTTACGCCACTTATGATCCTAAGACTGGAAAACGAGTTCGACCTCAAAGTCAGATCCAAAACAGTTTTTTAGAGACTAATTCTAGCGAAGGGGCGAAGACTGGAAGCAATTCCAATCAAGGAATCACTGAAAAGGACAATCAGATCGAACCGCACAATATGTTAGAGTTTTCGCCGCTTTCGGGCTTTTCTTTAAATGATTTGCAGACTATGGGAAAGGAAGTCGACGACGCCTGCAGTGAAGGCGACGAACTCAGCACTGGAAACACTGATAGCGAAAGTGATGTCGAAAATCTTAAAAATACTGATAAAAGGCAAATCGACTCTTCCAGTGATGACAGTAATGACGGCGAGTGTCCGAAGGGTTGGAATAAAAACAAAAAAACCAAACAATCGGAGCGAAGACATGTCTTAGAATTGGAGGACTCGACCAGAGATTCTTTTGACTTTGAAAACAATAGACGTATTATTGGCGAAGACGAAGATTCCACTGATAATGAATCCATCGGTTCTGTTGACGAAGAAATGGCGTTAGCCGTCGAACGAGAGTTTCTCAGTTAGACTTCTCTAAGATTTACCCTTTTTTTCGATTCAAAAATGATCCAAACATTTGTTTATAACTTAATTCAGTTCTCATTATATAAATAGTATTAAAAACTGTAATCTTTTTCTTTTGTAAATTAAATTCATATCAATAGTTGATAAACAAAATCAATAATTAAATAAAATATTCGTCGGTTTTATTGAAACTAAAATTAAAAGTATTTTCAACAAAAGAATGTATTATTTGGCGATTAATTGAATGCAAATTAATTATGAAATGATGTGATTGTTTTCAAGTGTCGATTCTGGGTATTTGTCGAACTGTTCGAATCATTGTTAATGGAGTTACTGTTGAGACCTGTGCCAACATAACCATCGCCCTTAAGAACGCCCACATTCTTCCAGTTTTCCAGATAATTGGCTATTGATTACAAGATTCATATAAAATTACTTTCCTAAACAAGCAAATTAAACCTTTCCAGAGGCGAACAGTCCCATCATCACCAGAAGAGGCGAGAATAGTTCCGGTGATATTCCAGGAAACTCTCCAAACTTGTGAGCCATGATCTTCAAAATTGGCGACTATTCTGATATCGTAACGATTTTTATCATTTTGTTGACTTAATTGTCCCATTTGTTGGGCAATAGGTTCCATTTGTGTGGGTGCTATCGATATGATTTTAACGTCTTTGGTTGTGGCCACTCCCAGCAAATCATAAGAACGGCCGACATTTGGCGCGAAAGCAATGTCGTGAACGGAATCGTTTATAGGAGAGGTATTGTCCAATCGCTGCCACGTTCTGTGATTCTCATTGTATTCATATATGAGTACTTTGGAACCGCTATTATTCGTATCATCACTTCCGACGGCAATCATTGGTGATCTCAATCGGGAAAGCGATGGATTCCATGTCAGAGAACTGCAGGCTTTGTTGCAGACTATTTCGTACTGAACCGACCACTGACTTACATTCATTACATCCGGCGCTTCATATATGCGAACGATTCCATCTGAGGAACAGGTGGCTAAAAGAAGTCCCGCGTGTTTTGGCGCGAATTTCACATCAGTCACAGACGTTCGGCTGTCCACAAAACTGTGTCTTTTAATCCAAACCGATTGGTTTCGTTCGCCATTATTATTGTCCGCAACTAATGTCAGTCCAAACACTCGTTAATTATTTTATGACAATTCGGTAAAAATCAAAATCATTACTCATTTCTTCCCAAACAATGGCTGTTCTGTCAAAGGAACTGGTTGCCAGAATCTGGCCGAATTCGGGGTGAGCCCATGTAACTTTCCATACAGAACCAGAGTGTGTCTTCCATGAAGCGGTACAAACCCATTGGTTATCTTCTCCGATATCCCATACCTAAAGACATCAAAATTTGATTATTCAGTAAAAAAAAGTCTCAAAAGCACTCACTTTTACGCTTTGATCGGAGGAACAGGTGGCCAAACGGCGACCGTAATAATCATAAGCGATGTCATGGATTAGATCCTTGTGATCTGCCTGGATGCTTCGGGTGAACATTACAATCATTCAAATAATACCAAACGTTTATTAAACCATTGATTTGACTTCTCTTTGAAAATAATGACTCAAATCGTACATAAATTATGTAATGTTTGATGCAATGCGTATGAAACACATCCAACAAATATGATTAAGGTTGTTAATTTAAATGTTTTTATAAGTTTAATGCTCCACATTTCACGAGTTTTACGATAGATTTGAAGATTTAGTCTCAAATTAAATCTTTAGCAGATGAAGCCACCAGGCTTATTAGACCACCAATGGTGTTATACAAATTTTTAGCCAATTTCAGCTTAAATATTGTAATTAATTTGTATTTATTGATAGGAAAGCATTTATTAATTTTCTGTAATTTATATCTCAAGCCTTTGATAACAAAAAGTTTTGAAACAAAATTCTTGTTTTGCATTCATTCAAATATTATTTTTGCCTCAATTTAGGAAATTGTGTGACATTTCAAACAAGTTTATTGATCACAAATATTCACTATTTGTAAATGTCTTCCGAAGAACTGTTATAAGAAAGAAGTGATCAAAAGAGTAATAAATTGATTTTTAATGATTCAGAAGTTATACACAAATAATACAATTAAACGATTCCTTGCACTCAATGATATGTCTGAACGAACAGAAGGATTGGATGACAAAAGAGTACAGAATTGACTCAAACTGTTCTCAAATATGTAAACGAAAGCCAAGAATAGAATAATTAAAAACAATAATTTATTAAATAATGAAAGGAATGAATTGCATATAAACTGTATTCCGTTTAAGACATTAAATGGCACTCAAAATACAGGCAATAATTAAACGTTAGAAACGAATTCTTTTCAAACTCATAATTAAAACAAAATGTTTTCAATAAACAATTGATTCAAATGATTATCCAAAAAAATTATTACAAATTAAATGATTAATGAATTTGAAATATAAATGATCTGTTTATAATATTTTCGAATATAATCCGAAACAAATGAAAATGAAATAAAAGATCTCTCTCTCGAAGCGTTTCAATAGAGAACACAATAAGAGACAAAACATTAAATGTTTTAATGTTTTCGTTTCATTTGATTTGAAGTAATGTAAGAAAAAATGATACAAAAGTTGTTTCAAATAAATGAATAATTTTTGACATAATTTCCAAAAATCATCAAAAATGTCAGTCAATTGTGGCGTCAAATGAAAAGCGATTCTGTCCACCGACTCAACCCTCAGTTGCAGTCACTGTCGTCATCGTCGGCGTCGATGTGTTGAGACATTTGGTGTCCGTTTCCTTCGGGCACCTCATGATTGCCATCGCTTATTGAGTTGTTCTGAAGAAAAGTCATGTCGATGTCAGGCAACTGTCCGTTATGTGCTGTTCCCGCGTGTGCCAGAAATAGGTCTTTGAGGAAATTTAGTTCTTTGGTCAGGATTTTGATTTTGGTTTCAAGCATTTCGTTTTCCTGTTTTAATTGGTTAACCCTTTCCAACGTCTGCTGAGTTCTGATCTTTGACTTATTACGAGACTTCTTGACGGCCAGATTATTCCGTTCCCTTCTCTTCTTATATTCGTCGCTATTCTTGTCGAGGACAACCCGATTGACTCGTGCGAACTGCTTGTTATCCGAACCCATATTCGAGTCGGAGCCAGAATATGAAGAAGAGGAACATTCCTCGCTCTTCATGGGATCGTCCATACCTTCAATTGATTTCGGCTTTTTTGGGAGTTTAGAGATCGGGGCCATCGGTTGAGTTGTAATCCAATGATTGAACTTTTAGTGACTAAAAGCGTGAATAACGTGAATGACGACAACAAAAGTGATGTCAACACAAACACGACTTCAATGCAAATGATATAAATGTTATGCAATCGTCTAAACAGTGACGCAATGATTCCCTTTATTTCCAAACTTAACGATCAATACCTCGATCTGTTTAATCAATTTTTAAATTTTTTTAGAATATATTTCTTAAACTAGTATTCAATTAAATATAATTCTATTGAATTAAATCAAAATTCAAGTAAAAATCAAAGACTCTTATCGTTAGTATTGAGAAATGGGTGGAGTATTGACTCCAATGGATATCAATTACTTCAAAAACAGCCTCACTTTAGAACTGATCTTTGAGTGGATCACTATTTGTGACCAATTAATTGAATCCATAAACAATTTGAGTCATCGATTCTCTTCACAAAATATCTTAAAATAAATGACGAAATAATTAATACTTACATTCAATGCAATAGTTTTCAGCACTAAATCAGTTGTGTTTGCGATCAACACATAAAGCATTTCATTGCAGTCTTTGTCACTATTGAGTAATACTCTCAATACTGTCTACCAGGGGCTGAGCGCACGGGGGAGTACTCAACGTCTTTCCTCAATACATTTGTTTGCCCTCCCTACTTCTTTCTGTTTGATTTCCTAATACTTTTAAATTCTTGTAAGTTCTTCAGCTCATGTCATATTCACTGAGCGAGTTTGTTCATGCACATTTTTGTTATGTCAAAGTTCGGGAGTGCGAAACAAGACACAGCCCTCTCCGCCTTAGCAATGATTGAGGTCTTTCGTCATAATAAAAATGTGAGGATCCGATTGTGCGCACAGACGGCGATAGGACTCGATTTTCAAGACATCATTCAATACAATGTTATTTCCAAAGAGTTGTTTACATCAACTGAAGTGCAATAAGAAGTCATTAAACTCTTGACGAGAATATCAATTATTTCATTCAATTCATCCAAAAGTTCAAAACTGTTTGCTTTTCCCAAATGAAATACTTTTGACTTAAGGAGACTTTTCCGCATATGACAAAATACTAGCATGAGTATTTGCTACCATGTTACACTAGAATTACACCAATGATTCTACTATGTCTGCATAATTTTAGTTTAGGAAACTTTTCATTTTTCAGATACACAAATATGAGTATGATCATACATGTTTTTCTTTTTAATGTATGGATGAAAAGTTCAACGTTGTAGTAACTTCTGAGTGCATTAAACATCTAATAATTAGATTCTAATTGATTACAATTTTAAACAAGCGTTTTGAACTCTTAAAAATTCATAGCTTGATAAATGACAATAATAAACAAGCTTTGGATCAAAGTAATAGACACTACATCTATAGACAAAAGTTATTTTCTTCTCTCAATTCAAAGATATACTAAAATCCTCACAAAGATTTGGGCACATCCGTTATGCTACACTCACTTGACCAGAGGTCATTATGAAGGTCATTATGAAGGTCAAATTACTAATTTTCAAGGATAGACCAAATAGTGAAGATATCTCGATCTTTTTACGCCCCTGGCAGGTGAAAATGTTTGTTATCGATTTGCATGATTTTCATATTAATACATAGATTTAAACCCATTTTCAAAGAAATTTCTACCAAAAGTTGAAAAAACTTTGAAACCCCCTAGTAGTCAAACTAAAAATGGATCCCTCTTTTTGATTAGCCAAAACACGTCTTTTGACCATATCTTTCAACCATGCAAATTATATTCGAATTGATTGGTGGGACCGCGGTCATCTAGCGGCTCAAAGTACAGATTTCTCCCGTAGGGGTAATGGTAAAGAAATCT
>JAQGCS010001380.1:0-14171 GCA_034702105.1 Fuscozetes fuscipes | reverse complement strand
CCATGTCAACTTGTCTGTAGTAATAGATAATCAGCAAATAACATAAGAAAAATAATCAGAACCAAAGAAACTAATGTAATTAAAAATCTATTTATATAAGAAAACACGCATTTTTCCAAGTTTTTATTTGATATGGTGCACAAAATGCCATATTATTGGACTCAAGATCAGATTTTTAAAAAATTGAATGCTAACCATCGAGAGTAAGATAATTATACTGAAGATAGGGTAATCACTCATTATTGTTAGCGCACGCTTACCTGTGCTGAACACAAGCAAAATTTTTGGAAATAAATACTGTTCTTATCTTATATTATGATAAATATGATGGCGTTTTACTTACATAAAGATAGATTTCTGAAGGAGCACCCAAGATTGTATTCGATGACAGAAAACTTGCGATTAAAGACATACAAACGGGAAATAATTGAAGTTTTCTGCCCCCCGTTAAGAAGCCATCACTGGATGTCTTATTGCGATCCTTCCACGCGAAGAATACACCGATTAATGTGGAAGACGTCAAAAACACAATAAAAACGATGTAATCAATTACTGAAAAATTTCTTTGATTCATATTTAGTACTAATTTGAAGTCAATTCACACATTCGTATCAATCAAAAGATATTTAAGGAAATGATAACTTATTTGATTTAATACAAGTTCATATAAATTATCAGGATAGTTCAAAGCAAACACAAATATAAATATTTCTGATAAGAGTTCAATCATTTGGTAGATTGTTATGTGATTTGTTCTGAAATATAAGCTTTGAGTCTCTGATAGACGAGTCTTAACCATGAGTGGGGAGACTGGTCGACCTCAGGGAGGGGTCCCTCAGACCAAAAAATCAGGGGGTATAGGAGGTATTTTCCTAGCTCGCCTGGAAAAAACACAGAGGGCCCCCACTTTGAGATTTTTTTGGACTCTCCAAAATTTCGAGGGAGTGGGGGGGGGGGAAGTGGCAGATAATTTTCTCAAATATTTGCCGCTTCGCTCGGCGGCGGGGGAGGGGGTCCGATTTGCCTCAAAAACTTGGGGGTATTTGGACTATACCCCCTCTCCGCACCCCTGGTTTTAACGTTCAACTCATTTCTCAATAAGATTTCCAAACAATTAAATATTAATTTTGATAAATTAAATATAAGCAAATAATTTTCATGTAATTATTTCAACATGCTCAAGATTTATAAAATTATTATTAAATTGAGGCTTTAATTCTCTCAACAAATTGATTGAAAGTAAGGAAATGTCGCAAATCTACAGATAAGAGAACACATTTAAATTTCTAGACCCAGGATTTTAGCCTATTGGCATATTCTCAGCGGTTCATAGGCTGGCGTTAAGACTTAGGATCTATCCGAATCATATACTGAGGATCATTTACCCGAACTTTTATTTTGCCTTTTAATGCCTATTTAGGGTGTTAGTGTCTATATGAATTTTTCTGCCTATTTAAGTAAATTTTAATGTTTTAACTAGAAATTAGTGGTTTTTCTTGGAAATTGTTAATGTATTTACTAACACAAGTAGTTAAAAGTGATTAAATACAAATTTCTTGTTGTTAAATTAAATGAACAGGTATCTAAAGTCTGGAGAAAGTTCATCAGAGGGTGAAGTGTCATGCCAAAAATTCCAATATGCATTTAATTCATAAAAAATTCTTCGTTAAAATCAGCTATTTGGTTACATTATTATCCTTTTAAATATTTAAGAAAATGGTAATATTTTATCTAAAAATAGAAAAATATTTAATACTTTTAAATTTTTTGAAAAAATTTTGCTGATCATCATTGTTAAAAACTACCACAAATTTCTTCTATTTTGATCAATTAAATTTAACTTAACCAGTCTTATACCTTGTTTCGGCTAGATTAAGATTTTAGAGATTATACACATATAAACAACTAATATAAAGGAAAATTGCAAATTTTGGAACTTGGGGCGCCATTTTATATTGAGATTCACCAAGAAAATAGTTGCCTATTTAAGCGCCTATTTGACACCTTTTTACAGCCTTTTATAGGGCCTTTTTGACCCATGATAAATGCCTATTTATCCGGAGTTTATTCATATTCATAGTCTATTCAATAAGTTAAAAATGGATCACAAATTGTTCCGAAACATCGTCTTTGGATAAACCATAGAATAAGTTTAATCATATCATCAGATTCTGCATATCGGGAGAGATTCCACTCAAATCAGATCAAACTTAATAAAATTCGTATCTCTAGGTAAAATCACGGGTGGGGGAGAACGAAAAAACTATATACTACATATTAACATGTACATATTTCATAAATGAAGGGAAAACATTCTTTCGCTTTAAATAATTATTTGATAATGATGAAATTCTATACAGCAACTTGCATGGTGGATTTTATTTTGCACAATAAAAATTTTTATATACTGACCAACACAAGTCAAACTCCAACTTAACCATAGTTACAAGAAATTTAACAGGTTCTTAAACTCTTATTGAATTGAACCCCTCTTAAAAACAGGAAATACGGCGAGTTTTTTGTGTTTTAATGATTTCGACGATAAAAGTTAAAACTTAGAACAGACTCCGAACAAGACTTCATTCATTCATTTTAGCCAATGATATAAATGTTGATTCAATGAATGTTTCAAATGAAATGATAATTATATACAAAATGTTAAAATAAGTTTTCAAACTCTCGTTATTTCATTTTCGTCGAAATCAAATTGAGTTTTGACTAAAAATGTTTTGAGTTCTCCCTTTCCCTTCACAAATATGAGTCCCCTCTCCTCTAAAACAAACTCATTAGAATTTTCACATTGAGACAATATGGTAGCTGCCTCTTCAGTCACTTGAATGCGACCCATTATACCTGTGCTCTCCATTCTTGAGGCGACGTTCACTTTAAACAAAAGTCATTTGCATTTTACAATTAATGAATGCTTGAAACAAACCTGTGTCGCCCCAAATGTCATATTGAGGTTTGACAGCACCAACAACTCCTGCAACGACAGGGCCGACAGCTATACCGACTCTTAATTTAAAGTCCTGGAGGGCATCTTTATTTAACTTCTTTAGGGTTTCCATCAGAGCAGTTGCGAAGCGAACCAAAACAGTTATGTTTTTGCGCTCGTCTTCAATACTTATCTCACTCTAAAATATTGAATTGAAAATTAAAATTTAACATGTCAAATTAAAATCTGTTTACATCTGTTGAGCCCCTTCCCGGTTGGAGACCAGAGGCCGCCATATAAGTGCTTCCAATGGTTTTAATTTTTTCAACCCTCTGAAAACCATTGTATGATAACATCTGATTAAGATTTGAGCAATGATTGAGTAATTGGTGAAAAAGTAGTTGAAATTAAGGACCTGGTCGAAATTTAAAATGATTTCATTTAGTAATTGAAGACATTTGAGTCCCTCTTCATTTATATAGTTCTCAGAATAGAATTGCGAGTAATTAGGTATCGAAGCGAACATAACGGCACAGGAATCGTATGACTCGTGATAGAGTTGATCCGCAGAAACTGAACTGTTATAGAGGTAGCGCTGAGCCACGTGCACAGGTAGTATGTTCTCCAGTAGAATTCTATTGATCTCTCCCATTGTTTGCATTTCATTTCTTTCGTCAATCAATCTGTTGGTCCATTTGAAGTCCAAACGGAATATATACTCAATTTGCCGATCAATCAAATGAAGTAATACGGCGACCATCACTACATAATAAATATGTCCAGGAATATTTGTCCAAATTTGTTCGTTTTTAGTGTTTCTCATTAAATATTGATATATTGAACACTTGTTGTGGAATATGACGATATAGACCACGACTTCAAATAATTGCATCAAAAATTTGAGCCATAAATGAATTCTTATGAAGAGACTGACGCCAGTCATCGCCAGAATCACACACATCGTGTAGTCCTTAATTACACAAATTCTATCATTAAAACACTACTTTCAATCGGTTATATCAATTATACCCATGAGTAAGCGCATTTTGCCAAATCACCAATTTCTTGAGAATTTGTTCCATTACTTTCTGAATATTCCAAAGAATCACATCCTCTCTAATGTGCAAGGTCAATTACAATAATTAAAATATCTTATTATGTGTAAGGAAAGTTAGAGAAAAAACTTTGTCTATCTGTCTGTGTGTGTGTTCTGATTGGTTATCGGTTTACCACATGTGCCGACCCCTAAAACATAGGCTATAACCTTAGGCTATGATTAGTTCAAAAATGAAGTAACAATAAAATAAGGGATAAAATATAATCTTAATTTTGCAGTTGTTTAAAGGCAACAATTTGCGAAAAGCGATGTCCTAGTCTAATTTGGGTTGAGTAAGGTTTTCAAGCTCAGGGGGATCAGGAGTGAAATAAAATCAGGGATGCCCAAGGCCTCAGGGGTGGCCTCTCACCCCTCCCCTAGAGTCGAAAATTTTGGCAACCCTCCACTCTTAGAATTTTCCAAAATTTAACATAACCTCTCCTCTCGCCAAATTTTTTAACCTTGGTCCCCCTTTATGTCTTTTACTTGACATGAGTGTTTTTTCCCTTTATGTCATTTTTGCTTTAAAAAAGCCTCAAATATGCTTATTTGTACAAGAAGTGGTTTAAGCAACTTTTGAAAAAACTACCCCTATACCCCCTAGAGCGGTCGAGAATGGGCATCCCTGGCTTTGATGTTTGTATGTTAATACTTACAACAATCACATCAATCATTGAACAAACCATAAGTGAAGACGATATCAAAAACCAGATCGAAATACGTAAATATATTGATAACTAATTAAAGTAAAAATATGTTTTACAATAATTTTCGAACCGAATACTAACTTGGTGAGAATTATAGTAAGTGAACACTATTGATAGAGTTATGACTATTAAAGTGAGAGCTAAACCAATTTTTAGCTCATAGAAGACATTCAATTCAGGTATTATTAACTTGATTAAAGCCATTGTTAAACAAAGTGCTCCAGCACAAAATAGGTAGAAATTGAAGAAAGGGTCAGTTTGTTGAGCAAAAATCTTTTCAGTGTTCCAAATGGAAAACTCCTTCTTTTCTAAACCTTTGTTTCCGATTACACCTGAAGTGAAGCTCAGAAAAAATGGGTGAATATCCTGAGGTTTTCTCCAATGGCTATAAGATATGAAGGTTTACATGAAAAATTGGACAATCACAAATATACATTGTACATTGTACCTTTTTATGTTTAACGGCATATCTTCAATGGCTGAATCCATAAACTTATTAACAGAACTAATCATTTCTCGATATCTGTTCAGACTTTGTAAAACAGTTTAACAATAAGCTTAATAAAAGAATTCAATAAAAATATGTACCTTGATTCTAGAATTGTTCTTGACATTCGCATATGTGTTGGCTCATAAGAACGTCTCTTAATATTATTGAAATTTGAATTTATCAATAAATTAATTGATGTGTTGAGAAATCTTACCCTTAATTTATTGATGTGTGCCTTGAGGGTTTCCGTTTGTCTCTTTCGTTTGGAATTGGGTGAACCAGAGTTTTTTCTACTATGGTGAATCATTTCTCTTTTAGAAATCAAGTAGCCTACCTGTCCATCAGTCACTTTTTCTAAAGCGAAGATATACCAGAATTGGAATATTTTAAATACAAATTTATACCTTTTATCGACAAATTCTTTTTTTGGTCTTCTGGTATGAGATCGAGAGTGGTTTGTGTGATGTGCACAAAACCTGGAACTCCATTGTGTTCCATAGCTGAAGCCTGAACGCTATCCAAAGACCAGATATCATATTGCCACTTATGGAGTCCCATTATGCCCGACAATACCATTCCTGAATGGATACCAATTCTCATATCGATATCGATGTTTCGGTCCTCTCGAATGGCTCTAAAATATTTTGTTTAAATTATTTGAGTAATGGGTGAAATTGGGTAAAAACCTGATAGTTTTGATCATATCGAGTCCCATTCGTACACAATTTAATGCATGATTTTGGTCTTCATCTGGAAGTCCTGACACACAGTAGTAACAGTCACCCAATAGTTTAATTCTCAGGCAATGGTTTCTTTCAGCGCTTTCATCGAAGCGACCGAACAATTCATTGAGTGTTTCGACCAAATCGTTTGCAGAGAGGGCTGCCGTCAATACCATTGAGTTTACTATATCTGCATAAAGTATTGAAACATTTTTATATTTCTTCACATAAAGTGTGCTGAAGGGACGCAAAGGTATCGCTTCCTGTCGTGCGATCTTCGATATAGTGATTCGGATATCATTTCGAACGTCTTCAATGAGATGACGAGGAAAACAAGAGTTGAGAAGTTGTTCTTGCTGCTCCTGTTCCAACTCAAGCTTAAATGTTGACTCAACACATGACCTGTGGTTCATAAATGAGCGACGGATTGCTATTTCCAATAGGAATGTCATATAAAACCCAAATAAAGCGCTAAATAAGTAGAAAATTAGGTCAGCCAAGGTGAATTTGATGATGGAATGGGTGCGACACTCCATTTCGAATCGCTGTTTGAATGTGAGGCTCAACTCGACACCAATTATTAAAATGGTTGACAAACACGAATAAAGTCGTGAAGAAAATGGCAGTAGAATGTGGTTGGCTACTATTATATAAAATGTTGGGCGAATTCTGTGCAATTCAAAGGTTTGTTGGTCACCACTCAAAGGGAACAGCGCTGAACCGTATTCTTCGAACATCATCGCTAACAAAACAGTTATTCCGGCCACTGTTCGCGATATTCTGGGTCGCAATAACAGCTCTTCACAACATGTAATCACAAAAAATATTATGAAAACAATAAGAGAAGATATTTTTAGAAGAAGATGACCAGGGAAAGACGACCAATTTTTCTGATTTCATAAGTTTTGGAAATGATATCACAAAAAGTTTAAATCATTGGAAAAGACAGACCTCATCGACGAAATATATGACAATCGCTATTACACTGAAAAATATGTTGAGTAGGAGAAGAACCATAAAGAAGGTGTGCTGAAGTCTTGCTTGGTACTTGAGAAACATTTTTGTCACATTCTTCTCTTTAAACTCCTTTCTGAGTGACCTTAATGACCATCGCTCTTTTTCACTGGAATAATTTGAAATATCACTACAAAGACTGTTTCGATTATCCTGATTCAAATTGATAAGAGTGGCCTGGTTCGCCAATATCCCCAATGGTTCTGTGTTGGACATCTTTGTCACCAGTGCTGACTTTTGGTTTGCCCTTGATCTTTTCTTCGAAAGTATTTTACTCATTTCGATTGTCTGCAGAATAAAGATATCAAAAGAGAACCGAAACTAAACATCTGTCGGTTTATCCTTACATTTATGACAGCAATCAATGAATGAAACAATTGAAACAAACCATTGAAACAAACGATTATCTTATCTCAAGAATACTTCACTTTTCACTACAGACTAACAAAAATAAGTTCAATATTTCCAAAACATTCGTTACATAAAGCTTTAAGAGAAAATTAACACCAGATAACTCTCCATGGTACTGTCATTTGACTTGTTCAGCAAATGAAACCCTAACCCAACAGATCAGAAAACATATTCTTATCAAGTCAATAGACATTTTTATGAGCAACTCTAAATAAGTGTGAAATTCAAACTAAGAGTTTATAAAAGAAAATGTGCTAGTCAAATGTTTAATCAATTTTGATTGATATTCAATGAAATCAAAATCAGTTTCTAATAAAAGTAAAATCAAATTCACATTTAAACATATTATTTAAATATTTATATAATTGTATTTTTATTAGTTTTGAGACATTCTTTGTCTAAAAGTGAGAAATACATGAATTCAATGGTTTGCTGTTCTTTTAGTGTTAAATAATAGGCAAATATAAAGTTTATAATTGGAATCGAAATCAGAGCCATTTTATGTCTACGAATAGCTTTCAGCCAAATATCGTACAAATATTTTCGTGAAATTTTGTCTTTAATAGAATCGGGAGTCGGATATGTGACAAAATAATCGGCAAAATATAAGCTCGAAATTGAGCCATAAATTATTGGATAGACTGTGGATGTAATGCCTTGAATGAGACCCGCATTTATACACCGACACACAGAACAGCCCTCAACACCAGAAGTAATCGGATCAGTGATCAGCTTATAGTGAATAATTGAGCCGAAAAATACGGGTAATATGAGTGCCGGCACATAACTGTTCAGCAGAGCTGTTCTCCCGTCCGCTAACTTGAAAACTCTTCGGAACAGATTAGTGATATAAAGGGAGGAAATGCCGTTCACTACGGATATCACTTTCAGGTTGTGACTCAAAGGCCAGATCTCTTTCTTATCTTTCCATTCATCGATCAATCGATCCATTTGTTGCCAGTTCTGATCCATAGTGTTGAATGGTGAGGGCAACTTATTAATTACCGCCTTTTGCTCCGAAGGTATTGTCCTTTTTATTTGGTTTGCCTTTTGGTCAATCAATTGATCCAAATTTGGCGAATATTCTGATGAAATACGAGTCAAACGTTTTTCTTCGCTCTCAAAATATTGAATAAACGGTAATTTCCACTGCATTTCGGCTCAAATTCTTTATTAAACTTATTCTTTATTTAATAACAAATGCTTTGAATTCTATTACGAAATGCAATGAATGTAAACAACACAACAACCACTCAGTCGACGCTCTTTTCACTAAATCTCTAACACTTATATTTTGAACTTTTATTCTGGTTGCACTGTATATGACCTTGGTAGGAGCTAAAAACTCATAAAAGTCGTTGTGGTACTTTTTTTTGCAAACTTTAATGATCACCAAATAAGACTTTCTCATGAACCAGTTCCAATAAGTAGGATATTTCATTCAATCAATGAAATTCATTGAATAAATGATACGCGAAGGCCTTTTATAACAAATTGTTTTAATGAACCTTGTTTTAATTAGCTTACTTTTATTCATAAGGCATACAAAAATATTAATTAAGAGCTGATATAAAATAAATGGTTTTGGTTTAATGAGAATGTATTCAATGTTTGGGTCTATTGATTGCAGTGAAGTCTCTTTAATGGATATACAGTCTGATCTCGGTTTAAGAGACTGCGATTTAAGGGAATTTCGATATAAGAGACAGAATTCTGGAGCACCAACCGCTCCTATGTAATGTTAAAGTAATTTGATATAAGGGAAATTCGATTTAAGGGAGTAATTTTGGCTGCACCAAGGAGTCTCTTAAATCGAGATCAGACTGTATTTTGGAAATGAGAGTAAAATCACATTTTTTGATGTCATAAACATTTATCAACTTTTGACAAATTTTTTTGAAAAAATCTGTTTTAGAGTTCAAACATTTGAGAGAATATTCAACAAAACCTGTAAAACGAGTTAATCGGACATCAAATGAGTGAAAGTGATATTAGAGGTAAAGGAGAACTCAATTCAAGTTCATTATCAGTGTTGACAAAACTGAAGACAACATTGATTTGATTTTCGTTTTCAAACAAATTTATATTATTTTTGTCTCATTAGTGATGAAAAACTGTGTATTTGTTACGGGAGGCGCCGGTTATGTGGGTTCTCATTGTGTCCTCGAGCTCTTGAAAAGTGGATATGATGTGGTGGCGGCCGATAACTGCTGTAATGCTGTCCTCAATGACCAAAGCAATGGATTGTCAACAAATGGCGAAACACAAAACCATTCGCTGCCAGAAAGCCTTCGAAGAGTCGAACAAATTTCGGGCAAAAAGTTAATAAAATTCTACAAAATAGATATCAGTGACGAGAAGGCGATCGACAATATCTTCGCCACAAATCGATTCGATGCTGTCATACACTTCGCAGCCCTCAAAGCGGTGGGAGAGTCGTGTCAAATACCTCTCCTCTACTATCGCAATAACGTGGGCGGAACCATCACTTTACTCGAGGTTATGAAGAAATATGGAGTCAAACGATTGATATTTTCTTCTTCGGCCACTGTTTATGGTATTCCCGACTATTTGCCAATTGATGAAAGACACGCCACAGGAAGGAACTGCACCAATCCATACGGCAAAACAAAGTTCTTCATTGAAGAGATACTTAAAGATTTGTGCGCCTCCGAGAAGGGTTGGGGCGTCGCCTCTTTGAGATACTTCAATCCAGTCGGCGCTCATGAGAGCGGAGAAATCGGAGAAGACCCTCAGGGAGTACCTAACAATTTGATGCCATATTTATGTCAAGTGGCGGTTCGGCGCAGACCTCATCTCAACATTTTTGGCAATGATTTCAAAACAAGTGATGGAACGGGTGTTAGGGATTACATACATATAATGGATTTGGCAAAAGGACATGTCGTCACACTTAACAAAATGCTTGAAAACAATTGGAACGGTTGGCATGTTTTCAATTTAGGTGCCGGCAGAGGCTATTCTGTGCTCGACGTGAGTTTAATTAACGGTTATATGAATTAAGTTATAATTGTAATGAGTCCTTACCTCAGGTTATCTCTGCTTTTGAGGAGTCCACCGGAGTGGGTGTTCCTTACAAAATAGTGGACAGACGCTTAGGTGATGTCGACGAGCTTTGGGCTGACGTCCAGAAGGCTAACGACAAACTAAACTGGAGGGCAGAGCTATCATTGAAAGATATGTGCGCTCACAGCTGGAAATGGCAGTCAAAATATCCGATGGGATATCAAATGAATGATTCAAACGTTAAGAAGAATGGAGTCTCAAATGGTAACCATTCAACAAATGGCGTTAACGGACAGACTCTAAACGGAACTAAGGCTTAGATATTGAGTATTCTGTTATTTAAATATTTGAAACTACCTAGTCTTTAATTTATTTGAATATTTATTCGTTAAAAACCATTAAATCATAGCTTTTAATGACTTTCACTGCAATTATTGTTATCCGAGTTTTCGTTTTTCAATTGCTTTCATATATTTTTGGGCATCTTTTTTAATATTCATATTATATATATATTTATTCGATACAAACATTAATTTTCGATCAAATAAAGCATTTTTGTTGTCAAAAAATTTAGAGTAATTGGAGCTATCTCAATTTGTTATCACACAAAAATAAATTTTTCTTCACTATTTCTCTATTACCCTAAATCGTCGGTTCAATTGACATATCGTTATATCATATGATATGTCAGTTTTAACGACAGAGCAACTGACCCTCATTTGAAATGATATAACGACAGTCGTTATATTAAATTCAAATTCATTAAGAATTAGTTTCAATCAAAAATTCGAATCAAAAATAATTGTATTTTAATGAATTTGAAGACAGGTCCTTATGTTTAACTCAAAGAATATTTTGATTTAAATTAATGGTTTGATTGATTATTGAATTCATTTTCCTTCAACTTAAAGACCGGTCATTGCATTGAATTAAGTTTAACGACACTGTCGTTAGCACTCAGTGACTATCGGGGGTGTCGTTAAAAGTCAGGTTTAACCACATGGGTTCGAGTGGCCAAAAGTCATTGAGTAGGTTATAACAACATGTCAGTTGAACCGACGATTTAGGGCAATACCACAAGTAGCTTGCTCAGTTCAGGTAATTCTAAACCATTTAAAGATTTATAAGCAATATATACAATAATATATTAGTATATTTTATAAGTTTGGTAAGAATTGAAAACTTCAATTCAATTATGACTTCACTAAACTGAAGGACAAATAACGAAAATATGGCGTCGTTGCCACCATAGCTCAGTGGTTAGAGCACTGGTCTCGTAAACCAGGGGTCGTGAGTTCAAACCTCACTGGTGGCTCTTATAATTTTTGCATCCTACTTTTTCAATTTTTAAAAACTGCTCAATACATTCAGTGTGTCTCTAATCCTTGTATTGTGCACATTTTGTCTGTAAATGTTATCTAGCTAAATTATGTGACATAAAGTCTTTTCTAAAATGCAATGTCTTCACATTCAATTGCTTTGCCTGATTTTTATTTTTTATTGATGCTAGTATTATTTTAGTTAACCCTGCTTGTTCTGAAATGAGTGAATACTAATGAGTTTGACGTCACGTTTAAAGATCAAAAGCGCCGCAATAATGAGAGTCAGAAAAACACTGTTACTGAGGTTCTACTGTACCCTTCGATAGGGTGTTAATAGTGTGATCCAACTGTACTCTCATTCATATGTTTGTAGACTGACTGCGACTTTGAGTGAAGTATTGTCTAAATTGTGTGGAAATGACTAACTATGGAATCGTTGAGTACTTTGGTTGTAATGATAGCTCTTATCCGTGCGGTTATTGTAAAGGTGTGCGGAAAGACAGTGATTATGGTAAGTTTCGCTCTGGTAAGTACTCGTCTCACAGATGATGGTCTCTCCACATGTATGTCATGTCCGGTCAGGAATGTGGGCGCACTCCCTCTCAAACATCAATTATCAAAACCTAATCGATAGAAACTGGAGAAGAAGTGGTAAATACTGCTATAAACCAATTCTGAACCGAACCTGTTGTCCAATGTATACGATCAGGTAATTGTCCCTTAATGCATCTTGGTGTATTAACAATTGCCATCAAAGGTGTGATGCTTTGGACTTTAAACTAAAGAAATCACAGAAAAAAGTGATCAAAAAGTTTAATCGTTTTTTAATGAGTGGCGAAAAACCTCTCAAACGATATGAGACTGAAATTCAAGAAATGGAAACAAATGCTGAGGGCTTACGACTCGAACCTCTTTTGGACACAAAACAAGCAAAAGAATGTCACAAATTTCATGATTTGAAAGCTGACGAACAAACGATTGTCACCATTAATACATGCGATCAACTGATCCCTACCGCTACTGATGTCCTTAAAGAACCAAATGAAGTATTGTTTCCCAACAATAAAAAGGCCAAACACTTGAGAATACAGAAAAAATTAAATAAAATAATTAAAAGAGAAAAATGCGATCCAAAGACAGCCCAGAATATTATGGAAGAGGAGTTCAGAATTAAGACCATTAAAAACGATAAAACAAAATCACTCGAAGAATATTTGACACAAATTGAAAACTCTTTGAATAATAATAAACATAAACTCAAAGTAAATTCAATTAATTAATTTTACACACAATATGTTTTAGATTCTTTTGTTTATTATTTGCCCAGATCAAATATGTGTCCACCACAACCGATGCCTATAAACAAACATTCGAAGTGAGTCATAATGTTTATCAGAAGTACCAGTTCTCAATCCATGGCGACTCTTTCGATAAATGCACTCCAAAGCAATATAAAAGATTCCTAATTGATTCTCCTCTTGAGGTGTGACCATTCCTTGCCATCCCATCCTCGTAAATAACAAGTATATTTTCATTTTTTGTTTAGAATGAAAGCTTTGAGATAAGCGAGGAATTGCCCGATCATTTCGGGTCATACCATCAACAGGTCTGGCCATGAATTTAATGATTCGCATTACTTATAGATATATTTGTGGACAGTATTGGTTGGATGACCGGCTCATAGCGGTTGGAGTGATAGACATATTGCCAAAATGTGTGTCCTCTGTTTATCTCTATTATGACCCAGATTTTGACTTTTTATCGCTCGGAACTTATTCTGCACTCAGGTATAAAACAAACGATTCTATTATTTAATAAATTGCATTTGTAGAGAAATATACCTGGTTCAAAAACTCCAGCGTTTTGTAGCCGATTTAAAGTACTATTATATGGGGTTTTATATCCACTCGTGTCCTAAAATGAAATATAAGGTAAATATAAACTAAAGTACTCATAAAATGACATAAACGAACCTTGGTTATAAGTTGTCAGAGTATTATTGGTACTTTACCTCAGTTGCTATATTCGTTATAAGTTATAACTAATGACTCATTACTAATGACATAAACGAACGGTCGTCTTAAATGATTTATTGTAATAACGGTAACTTTGCTGGTTACTATTACTATAACTAGCTTATAAAGAACATCTTTTCCTAAATGAGTTATAACCAAAGAATTGCGAAATTTTGACAATTTTAATACTATTGCCACCAGAATTGGTATGTGTCCGAACCACGGCCTGAGGACACGTTTACCGAATTTTATGAGCGCTTAAAAAAGACAATTTGATGTGTTATACACTTTCTTACTATTAAACGTCTATTTAGGCTTTTATTAAAAAAAAATAATTATATATATAAAAATAATTTTCGTCGTCGTTCGTCGTCGTGTCCACACCATTGTTGTAGGATTTTTCAATTTTTTCAACTTTCAGGTTTTTAAAAC
>JAQGCS010001379.1:0-14179 GCA_034702105.1 Fuscozetes fuscipes | reverse complement strand
GTACATAGAGAGAGAGAGAGAGAGAGAGAGTGAGAGAGAGAGAGAGAGAGAGAGAGAGAGTCTGGTGCATTTAGTATGTTCAATAAATACACGAGACGTGTTAATAATGTCCATTTGAACAAAGATGTTTAAGTAATACTCTATAAATCGAGCGAAAGCTTAATTATTTGATGCAAGGCGTCCTTTCATCATTCATTCTAAAGTGACCTGAGTCCACTTAAATGGATCCTAGCAATAAATTTTATTAAACTTTAGCTTCTGGAGCTTTTCAATATTTAATATTTTCAATAATTGATGTAGGTAAAAAAGGAAAATTACAATTCATAGAAGTAGTCATTTGGCGAATTTGTTCTTTGTTTGGTAAAGATGTTTAAACTTGCAAAATAATATGCTATAAATTGCAATAAAATTGCTTTTATTGTGAATGCATTGAAAATTTGCAAAATAAGATGCGATAAAATTCGAAGAATTCACAGATCAAATAAATTCAATTTTAGAATGTTGTGAATTTGAAGACAATTTCAAATTAATATTAGAATCTAGGTTTTATGTGCATCCAGGGATAGTATAGAATTCTGTATTTCGGAGTCGCTTTTTCGGAGTATGTGTTAATTTTGCCAGTGCCACATTGATTGTCCTAGTTGAATATTATTTGATAGATAGATTTAGTATAGTCAAGTGTAATTTGATCTAAATATCTTATATAATCATCATGCTGCTTCTAAATGATTCTTTTGGAATTGAATAGAATAAGAGAATGAGAAGTGGACTCTGGGTTAATAACTTCATGGATGACATTCAAAGTGGTAAAATAGTTGAACTATTTGATGCTATTCAGTGTTATTGCAGGGAATGGTAGGGTTTGGTATGTGATGACAATGCAATAACAGTGCCTATCATGAAATCAGCGCTCAATTTGACCATATTTTTCATGACTTGTTCGACACTAACAAAACTGATTAGATTTGATGCGTTTCAATGCGAAACACTATAATAGATGTACCGTACAGTACAGTAGTACTGTATTCTGTATAAACTGTATTTGTGTTTCACTTCTCCATCCATTGTATGATTGCTTCACAAAACATATTTTGTTTGTTTTTACTGACATTAAAGAACCAAAACTCTTAGTGACACAACTATTCACAAACCATTCAAATAATTTAATAACGTGTATAATAGCATTGAATAAATAATAAATATTTATATCCCACGTCAACCCGGATAGATCTGAGTGCGCTAAGCTAGCTCCATTTTTCAAAATAACAAATTATCGCTTCTATTCGTTCGGATTCAATGAATTTATTTAAAAACATATCGATTCTGTATTTCACTTTATAAATAGCATTCAATTGCATTTGATTTCTCTTATTTTCTTATATTCTGTTCTCCTGTTTCGACACTTTAAAAAAATATTCGAATCTCTTCTCTTGATTTGTGTAAAATTAAATTTGAGTCACAAAATTAAACCATCAAAAATATATCTTGAATTCCGCTTTTCCATCATTTATATTAAATAATACTTGCATTTAAAAGAGTAGAATTCTCTGTTGCAATAATTACAGACAAGGATTATCAGGACCATTCGCTCCATTTCGTTTTTAATAGAATTTCAAGCAAATATAAGTGGGCTTATCATTGAATTGTACTTTCATTTAATAAATGTAAACTTGAAGTAATATTGATTCCCTATTTTTGGTTGAAATTTGAAGAGTGCTCTTAAGCTTAAGTGATAAGTTAAGACTAACATTTTTAATCGTATTTAATGGCATTTTGACTGTTCTTGTTAGGCCTGATTAGAACAATAAATATAAATCAGAAATGGGCAAGGTTTTCAAGTTAACTGGGATTTTTGGGACCAAAATTGTCATTACTCAGGGGTGTGATAAAATGACGTCCGGAAGTGCTAAAAGCCGTTATTTTCTCCTAAAATAACCAATATATTTTGTCAACATCTAGTGACTCCTAGTTTCTTAGCCCTTTTGGTCCAATATTTTTTTGAAGTCGAGGACATATGATTTTGCTCATGGATGAATTTCCAAATTTTTCAAATTCAGGGGATTTCTGAAAATCCCCTTTTGCTTATTTCTGATATAAATAGAGATTTGAACTTTTCAACTATTCTTACCATGGTTGCACAAGGGACAGAAAAACAATTTCATTTATAAGATCTACATCATTGGGTTTCTCTTAAAAAGACGATTCCAGCAAGTAAATTTTTATTTACCCATGGCCAGATTCAAGCGCGCTATGGCCGCAATGAAAAAATAAAATTATATGCAAGATTCTTTTCTATACTTTAATATCTATGATTCAAAAGTTAATAAAAGAATTAAGTTTACTTATGATTTTTAAAGTATAAGTTAACTTGTTTAAAATTCAAGGCATATAATGATAATAAACTACACTTTAGAAACTTAACTTATTTTTTATATTTGAGGAATTGATAAAATTAAGGTGGACAAAAAATCTTTCAATTTGCATATAATCTTCAGTTCTTGTGCGCTTGAATCTGACCATTGGGCAATAAAAATCATCCAAAAGAGCCGTGCTTTTAAAAAGAATAGAGATTAACATGAGTAATCTTATTAATAAAAACTAAATATTCATGGTTCAATATTAAAGGTTATTCAATCAATGAACAACTCGGGTAAAAATATTTGACCAAGGCAATTTGCAAGTAAAACTTATGGATTATGATTCTTCACACCAAGTTGAGAATGGGAATATAAGTCTTGAGCTGTTCCGGTAGATCCCGTTCCTATAACTCCATAGTTAATGATTTAACTCATTGTTGTTTGAATTTTATCGATTAGAGAATAGAAGGCATATAAATAGTTTGCAGATCATTAAGCTTTTGAAGATTTTTTTCAAATCAAACTCATCTCTTTGTTCGTCATCGAAATCATATGTTTGGTCATTACTGACAATTCATTTCGAATAATAAAAACCCAACTTTTATATAAAAAAAAAGTTTTCTTTCAATTTTGAGTTCTTCAGGAAATGGTTTAAATTTTAAATTTCAAATGTTTTCAATTAAAAATATATTAATCAGTGATTTATGTTATTTATTACATTTTTAACTAATGCATAAAATCAATTGAAGCAAATTTTACTAATAGACGCAAAGAAAACAGAAATTTCCAATACATACTGTCAGACAGAAAACATAGGAAACCGGTTTTTGATGTTATGACCATGTTAATCTTGGAATTTTCGAATGCAAGGTAAAATATTCAAATTTCATCAAAATTGGGATAATCCATTATATTTTCATAAATTATACAGAAATTTTAATTTGATTAATTAATTTGTCTATGATAATAGAAAATTATTATTTCCATTAAGGAATAGTTACTAGAACATTAGAATTAATATTACTAGAACAAACCTGGCAATTCTCTCTCTCTCTCTCTCTCTCTCTCTCTCTCTCTCTCTCTCTCTCTCTCGCTCGCTCACTCGGTCCATAGTTGCATAAAAAAAATTCATTCAAAAATTCCAAGATTAACATGGTCAAAACATCAAAAAACCGGTTTCCTATGTTTCCTGACTGATAGTCAATCTGATTAATTATATTGAGGATAATTAGAGTAAAATATGTGACACCATTTGTTTTAGTAGTTTTCTGCAATTTTGGCATTTTTGACGACAAATGTTTGCTTACATTCTTCGGCGTTTTATTAAACCTTAGAACAAGTAATTAGTATCAATTGCTTCCTGCAATCAATGAATTTTGTTTTAGGCTCATCATTCAAAAATATTATGGTGATATTTATAGTGAATAAGTTAGACTATATATTCTTAGGTATTCGTTAGTCTAGTATAATTTCTAGCTGCTTTTTATTATTAAGATTAGTTCCCTTCATTCAAAATAATGAAACTGTTAAAAACTCACCTTGATTAGTTATTATTATTATTTTTAACCAGATTTTGCGAAGGAGGATTTTCAAAAATCTCACTAATTTGGATATTTTGAAAAGATTTTTCCCGACAAAATCACAGCCTCTTGGACTTTAGAAAAATAGTAGACCAAGAACACTGACTAGTGAGAAACTAATAGCTAGAAATCTAAGATTAATAAATCAAATGTACTGCGAATGTAAATTAAGTTTAATTACAAGGATTCTTAGTAAATTGTGAATTTGATGATTATTTAAATAATAATCTAGAACATATTTTGGTCTCTACTAAAATCTTCATCATCGGTGAAGGCATCTGAAAGTCTGCAAACAGTGTGTGCAAGCTTCTTTGGAGATCTGACAATAAGTGGTTCTAAAGAGTCACTCATTTATAGTCCATTTGTTTATATTATTTTTAATATAAAGGTTCGCAATAATACACAAAACAAATATAATAACAAATGTATTAATGGACATATCATTAGCCCGAAATTCATTAGAATTCTGTGTCAAAGTCCGGTCCCTATTAATTACTATTGATAATTATTTTGGAAAAAGTTCAAAGGCTTGTATTGCATTTTTGTTTGGCGGCAAATTTAAAAAATCACCCCCTAGACCCTCCTAGACGTCGACTTTGGCCATACCTGAAATACATTGATATTGTTCAAAACTCTCACATGCAACCATATGTACACAGTGTAACACAGTGTACTAGGGCAAAGAGGAATTTTCTTTTAATTTGAAAATGTTCAATTAAAGATAAGAATTTGACTCTGAAGCAAATCTCAACAAATTTGAGTAGAAATAAAAAAATGTAGTTAATTATTATTGAGTTTAATTTTGTAATAAATAATAGAAAGTGTTAACAATGATTCACTATATTTTATATTCACTAGTGTTCCTTTGATGAGATCGCTAGATATGTTTCACAGTTAAATCCTATCAATCGAATATTAAAGTGTAAAAATGAATCTTTTAAATGAAAGCTATTTTATCTTTGGACATTATCTCGGTTGGACATGACCATGCGAAAATTACGAGCGGGAAATTTGGAAAATTTTTCTGTCACTACCCCCTCCCCCATGGAACCTCCGAAGAGGCAGAGAAGGGGACCATTATTCTTTTTAGCTTTTGCCAAAAGAGGTGCAAATTTTTACATCACTCCCCTTTGCATTTTTTTGTCTGAGGATTCAGGAAATACTCCCTAATTTTTTGGTTCGAGTCACCCTCCTAAGGTCGAGGATTCTCGGCACCCCTTAGTAGAATGTTGGCTTCAATGGAGTTTAACATATGAATCAAGTAGAAATAATTTAACAGTGATGGTCAGTCAGCTGACAAATACTGACCTAAATTGGAATGTGTTTGAGCCCAAACTCTTGAAAATTGAATTTGAAGTCACCATGATAATCTACATGATGCATACATTCGTCATGTGAAATATCAGCGGCAAATGAACAGTAGAAAGGTACATTAGGGCATCTCAATTTGATATATTTTGAAGGAAGTAAGAAAGCTTAAAGGAAGAAGATTACTCTATGAAAACTTATGTTTAAACTTATCACTTATATCAGAGTAACAAGTTCAAAACAAAATAATTCCTTATGAACTTAATGCAAACACACACATATTTCTAATTTCTGATTCATTGAAAAATTTTATGTTTACAAGTTTTTACTTTAATCTTGCTATTTATTACATTCATTTTGATATCAAATTCATTATTGAAATTAAACTAATATTTTCAACATTTTTGATTATCAGTTCTGTGAATAAAATCTATTCAATTGTTTTGCATATAGATCAATGTTTATTGAACTTGTAGAAAATATGTCATCTCGTATTCATTAAAATGCTTGCTCATATTTAAAATTTAGCTTTCATAGAGTAATCTTCTTCCTTTAAGCTTTCTTACTTCCTTCAAAATACATCAAATTGAGATGCCTAGAATGTACCTTTCTACTGTTCATTTGCCGCTGATATTTTACATGACGAATGTATGCATCATGTAGATTATCATGGTGACTTCAAATTCAATTTTCGAGAGTTTGGCTTCAAACAGATTCCAATTAAGAATAAAAAGGCATTTCCTGATTTACTGTATGAATGCTTTTATCCGATTTTCCCACTCACTGATCAGTAACAGTAGCATTGGGAAGATGAAATTAGCAAGTTAAATTAAAAATATTTTATTAGAATTAGAATTACATAACTAGCTTATATGAATTATAGTGAATTTCTACATAAGACTACATTGGACTACAACTTATTTTTATAAATTTAATTAAATTCCATTCTATAAAGAGCGTAAACTGTATCTAATTGAGCCTATGCGGCAAGTTTTGGAACTTATTGTATATTAAAACATTATTAATATTCAATTTAATAGAATTTAACGAATTCAAAGTTAAAATCAAAAAGCATTTAAAGACAAATTTCTACCTCTTTTGAGATCTAAATTGCTCCTTGTTGTTATTTAAAACCAGAAATGAACGAAAATCTCTTTAAATTGGATTAAATAGAAATTAAAAATTATAGCTAAAAGTGAATTGAAGCATGGAAAAAATAGATTGTAATTAACTTTACAGATAAGGTTGATCATGCTTTTTCTACTAATATTTGAAAACATTTTCAACTCAACCACTCATTCTTAACCCTGATCATCTCGTTGTCTGTGAAAGTTAACTGTAACTGAACCAGATAACAAAATGACCGGTTTATTACTTCTACTGAGTGTATAAAATGAAAAGATTTTATTGCAGGGAACAAGTATTTAGTCTGTGCTCAAGACTTCTAATGGTTGTAATTCAAAAAATAATGAGGACTCACTTCAAAAGAAAGTCGTCTTACAATGAAAAATATCCCCAACGGAAGTTATATTCACTCAATTCTATATAGATTTTTAGCGAAACTATTTTACTCAATGACTATAACATTAAATTATTAAAGTAAAAAATTTTCAACAAACTAACTATTATAACTTGCATATTTGTCTATTAGTTCATGGCAAATTTCAATATTATATATCGAAAGAAATCGAGTGAAAATGTTTGACGGATTAATCGTTGAGTCTTATGTGGGGTCGAATGAGCACAACTCAAAATTCATATCAATTTTATTTCGTCGAATGAATTCTCAAACAAAATATATGTAAAATAGATTTATTATAAAACTTATATATTTTGCGATTTTTAAAGCATTTCCTCGAATTATTTCGTAGTTGTTTTGAAAATAAGGAACAGATCAACAAAAATCATGAAACAAAATAAAAATTTGGTAATTTTGAATTAACCCAATGTATACTTCATTTTCCGATTTTAGTGATTCAAATGAAATGAAATCATTTCAAAACAAATCAAATAATATTAGGGTTTTCCGAAAGTAATGCGGTATTTTGATAAGCTTTTTGGTCATCCTTTTTTTAATGGTTTTAATTTTTTTACAAATAATTTTATGTATTCATTAGAAACTGTTATTTCTATATTTGTGTTTTATTTATAAAAATAATTGATTTATTGCGTTTAATGATTGGAAACCCCTCCCATACACTTAACTTAACCATAGACTTAATGTAGGATTTATCAATTTTTTATTTATCTGACCTCTCCCGTAGACTTAACATGAAATTTATCAAAGATATATACATGTATATCTCCCTCTTATAAACGCACTCCAATCGAAAGATGTAGTAAATGTAAAGGACCTTTTCTGTCATACGTTTCAGAACACCACAATAGAGGATATGGAAGTGGGCTCCCAAAAGGCAAAAGAGAACTAACTCATTTATATAATTTATTAAGTATTAAGTATAAATTTAAATATGAAAATAATTGGAATTAATTTAAATTTGATAAATTGTAGGATTATTTTTTGGGAAATTAATCAATAAAATCAATGTCGACTTAGTTTTACTTTAAACAGAGTTGAGTTGAATGAAAAAATGGTTCAAATATTCTTTAAGACATGGTTTCTATACTCATATGATGTTAAGTCTCGACTCGAGTTACAAAACATTCCCAAAAGACAAAACTGAATCAAAGTTGTGCACAATATGATGCGAATGGCGTTTAAAAGTTAAAGCGCTGTTAATAGCTTCGAGGCACTAAACTATAATAAGGGCAATAATATTCTCATACAAAGTATACTTTTTGCAATAGTCTCGTTTATTCTTCTATTAGTTTTTTTTCATAACAGGGTTGTCCAGTAAGAATAGTCTTTGTATGACAAAGTTTCAAAATAAGTTTAATTCGTTTCAGAATATTTTATAAAAATATAAACTTAGATGATCAACTTGGATGTCTCAATCTTATCTCAATTTAGTTATTCTTATATTATAATGAATTTTGCAAATCGAGAAAGCTCATAGCATGTCGGTTACAGAAATGAGAAGGGTATAAACATGTAAAGGCCTGCAGAGATACAAACATTTTTTGTGAGACCTTACAGTTTTAGAAAATGATTAAAGTTTTGTCGAAGAGCTATATGTGCCCAGACTTACACCTGTGGACTCATTTCTGATTAATGTTTAGCCCTCGAGTTCTTAAACCGTTTGTCATCTCTGTCATCATAGAATCGACAGTTAGTCATAGAATCTTTATTCTGTGCAGCACTTTATCAGTTTTCTTAATACATATATCTCTTGAGATAAAAAGTTTTGAAACAAAAGTTGAATTATTTGACACTTCACACATCCAAATGTAATCCATATCTAATAATTTGAAAGACAAGTGCTATTGTTTTCGTCAATCATTTCTATTTATATGTGAATCTTAATAAAAGTCTAACAAAAACCTCGAGCTTTCATATGATGTGAGAGTATATCGAATCAAATCAATTTCATATAGAAATAAGTTCATAAAAACAATTTTAAATGTTTAAATGTCATTATTTCGCTGACTCACTGACTACTCGTTACAACTTAAATGCTCTAGTCCCACCTTGATGGCTTTCATTATTAATGATTATAAACAGGGATGGCCAAGCTCGACGGCTCTAGGGAAGGGGAACAGAGATCTACCCTTTCCCCTTGGCCATCCCTGATTATAAATGTTTAAGATCATCATATACATTCATCATAGACATTCTCATTATAGACATGAGAATAATTTAATATTTTAATCAAAATTCAAAATAAGATAAACGGCTGAATAAAAGTTAATACTTTGGTTTCTTTTCTTTGGTTTCAAACATTTCTATCAATCATTTCTCAATTTTTTTTAAACTCGTATTTTCTTTAGTGTCTGAAAATAAAATCGACTAATTTTCAACTCATATGAATCAGAATATAGTGTTCGGAATATACGAAATATAACAAATTTTTTACATTAAGACAACTATTTATAACAAAAATCATTTTTTATATGCCTTCAAAATTAGAATAAATCGACTTTTTTTTACATTTAATGATTTCTTGTGACGCAGAAAATGCTTTGCTTATCGACCACACTATGCGTTCAATACTCTATTCAATAGATATTGATTTCACTCAATATTTTACTCTTTCAACCAATTGTTAGCTTCAGCTAAAATGAGCAATTTCCTTACTCGTCATAATTGATCCTGATTTATTGTATTATTAATGTTTTATTAATTATTAAATACCGTTAATATCTTTTTTAAAATGAATTTTATCTAAATGTTTGCAAACTTGTTTATACTATTGGTTTTGCATAGTTGATAATTTGTTACAATAGATTAATTTGATTAAAATAGGAGAGAGATCAATGCAAATTGCTAATGAAATGACTGCAGATGTGTTGCGAATCATATTTATTTATTTATTGTGAATGAGAGCGAAAGGCATTAATTATATTAATTAAACGAAACGAATATAAATGTATTGTAGACAGAGATAACCAAATGAGTGGGTATAGCAAAAATAGCCCTCCCTCAGATTATGAATTTTGAAAATACACCACCAGCTCCCACATAACCTCTCGAATATTGCAGGAAACACGGGTTTCAATTCTTGAATGTTTTGGCGGTAAAATGATCCAAAAACTGGATTTAACCGGACTTAAGGAAAATTTAACAAGAAAATGATGAAAATGGCTATTTGGGGTCTGCCATTTTACCCTACCCCATGCCCCTCCTAAGGTTTTTGAGAAAATTTTGGCAAAATGCCTCACCTACACCCATCCCTGAGATGGATGAGTTCCCTGATTGTAGAATACATAGAATACTATATTTTCGCTTAGATTTCAATTATAATTGATTTTGAATTAAATTCGTTTAAATGAATTCGATATGAATTCTGATAAATATACAAATATTATATTTTGTGACTGTTTTATGTATTTGAGATGAGATAAATTTGATAGTTAATAATTTAATGTATACTAAATGTGATATAAAATATGATTATTTTTGTGTCGATATAATTTATTATAATAGCTTTCGATTGAAATAGCGATCGGTTTTTGCTTTTAAATAATAGAATGTAGAATGGTGAGCTAATGAAGTTTGATGTCTAGTATTAAAATCAGAATTGTGTTAAATAGCATTAGTTGTTTGTGTCAGTCCCTTAAGGAATATTTACATTTGAAGAGTTAATGGCTATTCTAATGTTTTATTGTTAGGAACGCCACCGGTGTTGAAGATATCGTGCCATTCGTTCGTTTATTCAAAACTAATTGAGTGAACAAAGAATATGCGCTTTTTAGCCAACATTTAGCCAAGTTCACAGTCTTCTCATTCACATCACATTCATCTGAGCTCAAAGTCTTACACTTGTCTCTCATGTCTTGCATTCAATGGATTCTATTTCCAAATACTTAACAAATCATAAAACATATAATAACTAAAAGAAGTAATTAATTAATTGAATTTAAGTTTCAAAAAAAGAAAAACTCATTTTATAGAAAGAAAATCTGGTCTTCTAATAACATTTTGGTTAAATTCATTAAATTCATTATATTCATGGTCATTTATTATTCCATTCATAAATAAATAGAAACGATCAAAAATCTTTGCTGACAGAGAAGGAAATGGATTTAGAGATCACTAACAGTTCAACGCCTAATATAACACATCCATTATGTCATAACCTAACCATACAATCGCCAGAAAATTCATCAAAATATTTGTGTATATCTGGTAACGGCTCTTCTGAATCATCGGAAACAGTTACAGAAGAGGAGTGGGAACTACCTTTTAATTTGTGGCAAACTGTGTTTATAGCCACATGTATAGGAATTTGCATAGTTATCACCGTTTTAGGCAATATTCTTGTGTTGACGGCATTTGTTGTGGAGCGGGCTATTCGACAGCCGAGTAACTATTTTATCTGTTCTCTGGCAGTCTCTGATCTTCTTATTGGAATCATTTCTATGCCATTCTATGCGGTTTATGTACTTATGGGTCGCTGGGAATTGGGTGCTATACCATGCGACCTATGGCTTGCTACTGACCACACTGTATGTCTTTGTTCAATATATACCGTTCTTCTGATAACTATTGACAGATACTGTTCGGTGAAAATTGCGGCCAAATATAGAAATTGGAGAACAAAGAAAAAGGTGTTATGGATGGTAGCCATCACCTGGATCGTTCCTTTTCTAGTCTTCTTCATAAGTATTATGGGTTGGGAGCACTTTGTAGGCAAACGAGAGTTGGAGCCGTATGAATGTGCTGTTCAGTTTCTTAAGAATCCAGTTTTCAACACTTCTTTAATTATTGGCTATTTTTATGTGACTATTATTGTGCTCTTCATTCTCTACGGAGGCATTTATAAGACGGCCAGCGATATGGCGCGTAAGGCAGAGGCCAAACAAAAGAAAATGCAGACATTAGTCTCCATGAGTCGACCAAATGATGCCAAACCAGGAATTGTGATTTCAAAGACACAGAGTACTCTTCTAAGTCAAGACAAGCCTAAAGGCCAGACATTAACTACTGGTCCTAACGATCAGCACGAATGCGGTTCACACAATGTGGGCAAGAATTTAGAGACCACTACTTTTAACGACAAAAATAAGGATAACTCAGATCAGGACAGATCCAGTTCCCCGATCTTTGACTCCGACGAAGACTCGCCGCCAACACAACAGTCAGTTCCGATCAAAGCCAAAGTCAAAACAAAAACGCCTAAAGTGAGCAAAACTGGTAAAAATAAGATCAGTGCCAACATCCCTAAGAAGAGTTCAGCCATTGAGGCTATAATTCAACCCCACTCCACTCTGACAGCATTGATCCCAAGGTCTCCGATAATAACTGCAACCACTAAACTGGATCTGATTCCGCCCCTAAATTTAATTAAAGACAATTCTTTGAGTGCATCGAAAAGCAATAGTCAAACAAACGATGCAAACAAAAAGCCTGTTTTGAGTTCTCAACAAATGAGTAATGAAAACGAAAACCCATCCCTCGACGAAAATGAGACTTCAATTAATAATCATCGACGACCGGAACCGCCTTCCACTTTAGACATAAAGCCTATCGTCAACGAAGAGCCACCTATTCCTATGGAAGCCAATGAATTCGGATTCATCGATCAACCGACCAGTATAGTCTCTTCCAAAGCCAGTGAGTGCACTGTTCAAGAAGGAGGCGCACATCCACTCCAAGTAAACACTAATACGAAATGTTCACCAATTAGCACGAAAAAGATTTCATCGATGGTCACCACTTATGTTGACTGCAATTTAGCCGACAGTTCAAAAACAATAACTCGAGTGACAAAAGTGGACGAATTGCAGCCAATTGTAGATAACGAGCCTTCGAGTGCTTCGGCCCCTAAAGAAGACCGGGACAGAGACAATGATTGTGCCATCAGTGCTACTAATATGATTAGTAGCGACAATAATACTGACAAAAAGTCTCCTTTAGGTCAGTCTCTCAGCAAAAGAATACGAAACGGAAGACGAAAGAAAGAGAAGCGCCAGAAGTCCAAGTCTGAGAATAGAGCAAGGAAAGCGTTGCGGACAATATCTTTCATCATGGGCGCTTTCGTAATCTGTTGGACCCCATATCACATCACATCTTTGATAGAAGGCTTTTGTTCGGATCGAATAAATGGTTGCGTAAATAACCATCTCTTTTACTTCACATACTTTCTCTGTTACGCCAATAGGTTTGTAATTAACATAAAATAATTAGAATATGTTTTGTTGTCGACATATAATCGTGAAATTCATTAATTGGTATTACAGTCCACTGAATCCGTTCTGTTATGCGCTTATGAACCAACAGTTCAAGAAAGCATTCGTCAGAGTATTGCGCGGAGACCTACACAGGACTTAATAATTAATAACCAAGACTATATTTTTAGACCTTAATTGATTGGAGACCACAAAAACATATCTGTTATTAATGTTTTGCTGACATTTTTAGCCCCAATTATTATCAAATTTCAATCGCTTCACTTCTCATTTTAATAGAGATAAATGTGTTTTAATGAGTTTAAAACTATACAAACAACTGTTCGGATCAATTCATCGCTGGTTGGCTTGAGGTCCATCTCATTCACTACATATTACCATAACTCAAATTTATGTAAATACTTGAGCTTTCAGTTTAGTTCCCAATAAATAATATTTTAATTGGTTTTTCATTAAAAATTCTAACTTTTGTTATGCATTATATAAGTTGATAGCGATTAGAGGCGACTATAATCGGAGTTCCACTCAATTCAAACTATTTATTAACATAATTATTATGATCTCTGTATTCAAATTTAATTATAAACTCATTGAAAATTATGTAAATAACTGTTAATTTATCGCTTATTTAATGTCATTTCGTTTGGATATAAATTTGAGATTTAATTGTTTGGCAAAAGATGTGAACAATATTACGATCAAAGTAGTCGTTGTTGTCGTTTATAGACAAATAAAACTATTAGAACATATCATACAACCATTTCTTTCATATCACTCTAATTACAGTAAAAACTCGATCGAGTCCCTAGCTCGAGACCCTAGCTCGATTCTGTCCATCAAATTAAAAACCAAAAGTCATTCATATACTTACTAATGTTAAAAAGGCTCGATGCTGCCTCTCTGATTTGTATCACTGGCTCGATTCTGCCCCTCAAATATAAAAACCAAATGCGATAGGTTTTAGTACCTTTTTAAGGTTCGTTCGTATCCCTCACAGCAAACAACTGTAATTCTATAAAAGATCTATAACTTTTGAAAAAGGGACAGTTCTTACGCCAATGACGTTTAAATACTACTCAAACAACCGGAACCGACCCAGGGACATGAACGACTACTTACTGTACATTGTATTTGAATCTCTCTCTCTCTCTCTCTCTCTCTCTCTCTCTCTCTCTCTCTCTCTCT
>JAQGCS010001378.1:0-14189 GCA_034702105.1 Fuscozetes fuscipes | reverse complement strand
GTTAACTGATAAATAAACTTTGGAACAAGTCTTCGTTCATTATTGAAAACGCGCGCATACCTGTGCTTTACTCGTTTTAAATTTGAGGATTTAATTAGTTATAACTCTATATTTTGAAAAACTATTTTATTTGATTTGATTTATTTCAAAAATAATTAAAGGTAACTTTAAAAACTGTATCTGGAGCAATTTTTTCATTTTGCAATAATATCGAAAAGTTTTACTTTTGCTTTTCTCTACTCATATTCTGTGTGATTTCAAAAGCCAAGTTCATTCTCATCTAAAATCAATGTGTTCCTTGATACAATTCTGAAAATATGGTCAACATTTATTATTTAATTCCAAGATGCAAGCTAACTCACCAGGAATCTAGTGACCACTCTGTTCCTCATAGCTTCCACATTCAAACCAAGGGCTGATGCTAACTTACCTTTCTTATCTAGACATTCTTTTATCTATTTTAAACGCAAAAAGAATAAAATATTTTAAACAAGTACAAACATTTTGACCTTTTCTCCGCCCGGCATATATCGATAGCAAACGAAAGGGAGTGTAGTGTTTGTGATTTTCATTGATTGTCGAACACAATTCAGATAAGATGTTTTGAACTGAAATTAAAAATAAATTAGATTAAAAATACAAAATTTACAGCTTGACTTCAAAATTTTTAACATGCACATCATTATATAAATTAGTCAAATATATCAATGTCATTAAAATGGGAATTCAATTAAAATACAGTTTAACCCGGATACTGATATAAAAGAGCTGCGACAGATTTTTTGCTGGGTATAACGGGGTACGGATATAAATAACAGCGCTGTAATTCTCTTATAATCGAGTTAAATTGTAGTTCATGTAAACCAGGTAAATTTAAATTTCACATCTTGTAAAATATTGCAAATTAAAGAATATTCACAATTATTGGAATATCTTGGTCACATCCATTTGCGATAACGGCATTATCTGGAGATACGTTGTCTATGCAAATTAAATTGCTCAGCTTTTTAAGTTCCTCAGTGAGTTGGTTATTTAATTCGGTGTTAGCAAGGCAAATAAACACCAAATATATTATGACAACAAATAGTTTACTCATAATTTCGGTAATTTTTAAACCAATTGATTGAAACTACAATTGATTTGTTTTTAAAATAAATAAACTCTTTTCAATTATTAGGATATGCGGGTTAACTATTTAAATTAAAATCGGTGCTACCTTGCTAATATGTAGATTACACAATATAACATTAATAAAAATTTCAAAGTTTGTTGACTTTTGAATAAAATAAGAGTGTTAACAATGTTATCTAGAGCAATACCTGCTTTAAATACTTAAAGCAAAAGAAAAATTATCACATTTAAAGTGTACATGGCCATATGCTGATGGAATTTTAATTGTTTTATATTATTCACTTTCTAGGGATATGTAAGAGCCAGAGTTTTAAAATCGGTATTGTTATATTTTTTAAAACGGTTACACGCAATGATTTATTTGTTACATACTTATCATGCAATTGCAATAAAATAAACCCTTGGTTATTATTTGATAACCACTTTAATAAATTGTAATTACTTATTAACCAGGGATGGCCAAGTTCGACGGGTCTAGAAGGGGGTCTAGCCCGGATAAAGACCGAAATTTTCTAGGGGGGGGGGAGGGGGGAGAGATACACCTGTAATGTTAAATTTTGGCAAAATTTTAGAGAGGGTCTAAACTTATCGAATTTGATTGACAATTTTTTTACTCTTAGGGGGTAAGAGGTCTACCCCTCTCCCTTGGCCATCCCTGCTTATTAGCCATACCTTATATAGAGTTACAGTAAACAGCTGTGGAGACAACGGTATTGAAAAACAAGTTCGGATCAAATCTAATTCCCACTACATTTACATCCAAATGAAATCTCCTGAAATCGCTGTTTTACGTCCATTTTTGATTAACCTATTGACAACCAATCTCTAAGAGCTTAAAGCATATCCTCATTGGCCAGCCTAATCCCCATTCCTATCCAAATCGAAATCTGGTGCTAATGTTGTGGTGACGGGTCGTAACGCCAATAATGTGTCACAAGTGGCCAAACAGTGTCGGGAAGTTTCCAACAATAAGACAAAGGTATTGGAAGTGGTGGCAGACGTTACTAAAGAGGAAGACCTCAAACGACTTGTCAATGAAACGATCAAAACATTTGGCAAAATTGATATTCTTGTGAATAATGCCGGCGCCGGCGTGCGAGCCAGGATCACTGATCTGGAATATATGAGCAAGTACAAGAAAGCAATGGATATTAACCTGAATTCTGTGGTTCTATTGACTCACTTATCGGTCGAACATTTGGAAAAAACCAAAGGAAATATTATTAATATCTCGAGTATTATGAGTCTCAGAAGTGTGAGTATTGTACTAATTTTTTAACACAGTGAACCTGGATAAAATCCTCGGCTTGGATCAGAACGAGAAAGAGAGACATAGAGAGGGAGGGAGGGAGGGAGGAAGAGAGAGAGAGAGAGAGAGAGAGAGAGAGAGAAAGAGAGAGAGAGAGAGAGAGAGACAGAGACAGAGATAATAGTTTATAATTCAATGGCAAAGGACTTAATAGTCCATACAATATAGCAAAGGCAGGAATGGATATGTTTACTCAATGTATGGCCGCAGAAATCGGATCAAAAGGAATTCGAGTCAATGTTATTAAGTAAATATTTCTACTTTATTTATAATTTCGGTTAATGATATTTTTACTCATTCAGTCCGGGATTAATTGAAACTAACTTCTTGGATCCATTGGACAAGAAAGCACAGGAATCTTTGAGAAGCATATATGCTGGAAAACTGCCCATGGGAAGAGTTGGACAAGGAGCTGACATCGCAAATGCCATTTTGTTTTTGGCATCGGATGAGTCGTCATTCATAACGGGCTCTTCTTTGGTGTCAGACGGCGGACATTTGGCTGCAAACGTTGACTTAGGATAAAATGTTTTTACCAGGGATGCCCAAGGTCGACGGGTCTGGAAGGGGTCTAGACCGAAAATTTCTAGGGCGTATTTCTGTGATGCTAAACTTTGTCAAATTTTAGGAGGAGGGGTCACTCCCCCTTGAGCATCCATGGTTTTTACAAAAGAGTGAATTGTATTCCGATTTCAAAAATTTAGCCGTATTTTTATTTTTAATTTTTTGTTACATGCAAATTCTAATTTATATTCAATAAATTATATCTGAACTGAGCAAAGTGATCTTATTTTATTTTTAATTTTGTTTGCCAGTTTTGACATTGCTAATTTTGCAAAAAAATTCACAAAAAATTACTTATGTTGTTGCTTGCTTAGATTACGTCAACAAGGCATTTCTGCATAAGTAAAATTAATTAATTTGCAAGTCATAAATAACTTAATAAAACAAAACATACGGTATATTTATCCAAGATTCTATTCCTTAAACTTTCAAGGTTAATAAATGGCGGCGCTTTTTTAGACAATGCTCGAGCTCTTCGTAATAAACATGATTTCAGCTATCAATTAATTTAAATACTAATTAAAACGTGGAATTTTATCCAGGTAACATACCTTATCCCCTCCTTGACCTCTATAGCATAGGAGAGGTTTAGTGAATTTGTTTACTTTCATTACCTCTTTTACACACTGTTTGAAATTTGAACTGACCTAGACATTTTGTATAAAATTAAACTTATCAATAAAGATAGATACCTTACTAGATCAGGAAGGCTTTCTTCACAATCCCTGACATCTTTGAGAGTATCCTTGGATAGTTTAGGGCCACAAATACTTTTATAAACTTTTCTCAGTTGTGTTTGTCTTTTGTTGTCAACAGTTTGTGAATAAACACAATTCAAAACTGAAAGCAATACCACAAAAATGAATATATTTGTCAAGAACATTCTAAAACAATATCTAGATTCTTTATTTTGAGCTTGTCTCTTTTATAGTAAACTTGGCACATTATAAGAGGTGAGGTTTTGATTTCATTTTAAAAGCAACACTTTCCTCAAAAGTACAACTGTTCTGAAGAATACTTATTTCTATTATTGAAATCTCACTATTAATTCAATTCTTGAATAATAAAATAAATTCATAGATATTTATGCCGTCCTTACCTATCGTTTACATGGGTTATACCAAAGTAATTTCAAGAGGCTGTTCTTAAATCAGGTTTTCAATTAATGAACAAGGCCAGCATCTTTAAATTAATATACAAAGTTTTGAAGTGAGTTTATTTAAAATCATTTATGTTCTTTCATTAAAAATACAATTCTAAACATTTATTTCTTACAATATTAAATTATCTTGTGATTTTTAACTTATCAAGAACATTTGAAAATTGATTACCGTTTTAACACTCATTTTGTTCTGCAAACTGTAAAAAGAGAGCAAGAAATTATTTGATTAAAGCTATTTTTCAAAAGGCTTGGAGAGATAAGAGACTGGACTATAGTGCTCTTAGGTTTGAGCCGAACCCTTGTTTATTTAAATCAGGGGTGACCAAGGTTGACTACGTATAATTTTATAAAATTAATTTTATTTTTATTTTATTTAAATATATTCAATAATATTTTTAGTAAGTTTTGTCTAGTTCAATTTATAAAGTGAGGACTTTTAGTGTGTTCCTTGTATATGTATTAGAATTAAATTTGATCCAAACTTGTTTATTTTCTGAATTCAATTTTAAAGAAAGAAAGAAAGAAAGAAAGAAAGAAAGAGAGAAAGAGAGAGAGAGAGAGAGAGAGAGAGAGAGCACGAAATAAAGCTTGAAAATTTTAAAATCCACTTATATTTAATGGACATTTTATCGAAAGAATATCTCGTTTTGAACCATTAATTTGAAGGACATTTAAAAAGGATTTTTAGTCTTAAAACTAGTTATTTTATATTAAATGAAATACATTTCTAATAAACTTCATATAATATATAATATAACTTTCGTTTCTTATATAACTATTGATATTACTTAGTATTTATTACTTTACTGTAAGTGAAAATATTTAAACTACTATGCCAAGAGTGACCAAGGGAAAGATTGGGAAAGGGGGAAGCTCCATTGTAGAAAGTCTCTACGAAAACGCTAGATATCATGAAAATAATTCGCAAAGAGGTAGAGGTGCAAAGAGTGAAACTGGATGGGTGGAAACTGACAATTATCATTATAGAGGAGAGGTAGGGACCTCAGCAGCAGCAGGTTGAACTACTTTAATTTGAAAGGTGCAAGTTAATGTCAATTATTTGTGTTTCTAGGATTGTTTCGTCATCAGGGCCACAATGGTTTGGGTGAAGGAAGTAATGAACTCGTTTATGCTGGCGCTCAAGCTAAAGCTGGACCGTGGGGTGCGAATGCTGGCGCTGAAACAGGAATTTTATCTACTAATTTGCGCTATTCTGCTGCAGAAGTGACTGGAAAAGTACTATCCGCCGGCGCTGAGGGTTTGCAACTTTCTTAATAAATAAATAAACTCGAATGAATGTGTGACCAATCACATTCTTACATAATATAAATTTTTCACGTCTTTCAAAGGATCAGTTAGTTATGGTAAAGTATCAGGAGAGCTTAAGGCAAGTCTGGTTGAGGTATCTTACAAATGTGGTCCGTTTTCTGCTACTTTGGGTGCGAATGTAAATACTGGCGGTAAACTTGGTGTTGGCGGTACAGGTCTTAAGGTACTCGGCACAGGCGGCAGTATTGGAACAGAGGGTATAGAAGTATCTGTATTGGGTTCTGGATTCAAAATTGGAAATTGAAATTTTTATATTTTTGTTATTTTTCGATTAAAATTTATCATGAGCGTTTTAGTACAGATAATACACATGTATAGATAATTAAATAAAATTTTAAAGGTCAAATTACAGACTTTATTTACTTATATTGTATTTATTTATTTCTATTGGAAGCTATGTTTAACTTCCATTTTTGATTAACATATGCTTAACCTACCTAGAAGGAAAAGGGAGTGGAGTAGGTAGGTGCGTGAAAGACAAAACTATATACAGTCCGATCTCGATTTAAAAGACTGCGATTTAAGAGAATTTCGATATAAGAGACAGAATTCTAGAGCACCAATCGCTCCTATGTCATGTTAAAGTAACTCGATATAAGAGAAATTCGATTTAAGGGAGTAATTTTGACCGCAACGAGGTGTCTCTTAAATCGAGATCAGACTGTACTACAGTTATAGTCACAGTCAACCCCGATATGAGAGAGGTACAATTAAATCTGAAAAGCGAAAATGTATTAATTAGAATAAAAATATTGAACAAATTATAAGAAAATATTTCATAATATCCAAGTTTTTGGCAAGAAATTTTACCCAGAGTACCTTATTTTTATCTGAATATCTCATTTGAAACAAATTAAAACTTTCCATTTGAGTGCTTTATTGGTTGTTAACCTAGATATAATTGGGGTTTGTTTACATTGTTTACCAAGGCATAAATACAAGGGTTTGGTACACATATAACGTATGCTTTTAAAACCAAGGTGTTTATATATTTTCAATGTGATGGTCTTATTAAAAGTTACATTATGATATTGAATTTATCTTTTGCTCTCGCTCATACAGGGGATGAGTGTATATATACTACGAAAATTTAGTGAAAAACAATATGAAAACAAAAAACCTTTTGACACTAAATTAAGTATTTTATTGATTCAGTTGTGGAATACCACAAGTATTCAATAAGTATTAACCAGGGATGGTCAAGCTCGACGGTTCAAGGAGTAAGAGGTGGACCCCTCCCCTTGGCCATCTTTGTTATTAACGTCAACCGTAACTGTGAACGAAGTTGACTAAAAGATCCACACTCTTCTACAACACCTTGGTTGGCAACTTGGTTGCCCCCAATATGTCTTGCATTCATTGAATAAAAATTATTTATTTATTCAGTTGCTAGATACTACGAATATATAATTAGTGTGAATTATTGTTTAATTGATTCTGATCAACAATGGCGAACATTATAAATGCGTTTGAAAACATTTTCAATTTTATTTTCACCAGTGGCAGATTGAGTAATTTTACATTGGACAACTTTTCAAAAGACTACCACACCTTTCATAATAATTTTAGTTTACTAGAAGTTTGCATAATTTTTTCGTCAGTTTGTTTTCATATAATTCTACGGTATTTTATCGGAAATTTTATATGCAAGGTGAGTAAAAAAGGTAAATAAAAAAGGTTTGCCCAAGGGGAATATGTATAGAAAATGAAAAGTTAGCTTGACACTACCCACATAGAATTTGAAAAACATTTGGGAACTCCTCTTTCAAGCGTTGCGCAATTAGACTTTATTTCTAAAATATTAACTTGTTCAAATTCTAGCCAATATCATTTTATTTGAATTCAAACCCCAAACATGAGCGGAAGGTCTGTGACCATGGTTATAAACTTGTATTTCATACGACTTCCACTTTATTGGGACTCAAAATATTATTTTCCAAGAAGTTTTGTTTTACCGATTATAATCAAGGTATAAATTTTACTGCGTTTCAAAATCCCTCTCCTTTAGCAAATAGTCCCGTGATTTTCAAATGAAAATCACATTAAGTCAAAGCATTGCGTGACTTTCATTACGAGACTATTTGTCAAAAGAGCGGGATTTTGAAACGCAATCAGCTATATCTTTTAATTCCTGGATTAACTATTTTGAACATATTTATAGACTATTCACCCAGTGCAATAATCCCGTTTGATGTTCAAATCTTTTACATCTTCCAAATGGGGTACTATTTGTACGGCTCATATTGTGAGCACTGTTCGGCCTCACAGAAGAAGGTCTTCCACTCGATTATGATTCAAACCCATCACATATCAACTTTTATTCTGATAATAGGCTCTTACATCATTAGGTAATAGCTTGCAAACATTTTAAACTTAATATTCTTCAACATTGATTGATCTAGAGCACATAATATTGGGACAATGATTGCATTCCTTCACCATACAAATGACGTGTTCTTCGAATTGGGACAACTATCCCTTTCATTGCAAAGTATCAAGCGCAATTTATTCCTTCATGTAATAATGAACATATGCGCGGTTCTTGTGCCTTCAACCTGGTTCATAGCCAGGTTATACTATTTTCCCATAATTGGTATTGAGCCAGCTTTAAGAATGCCGCCCTACCTCTTCTTCACAATCTTATGCATTTTTCTTCTGCTCATTTTATTAATGGATTTTCTTTGGGCCTTGGTAAGTTTTAAAATAACAAGCTATTGTGAAATAATTCCATTTATGCTAGGATATGACCAAGTACTACTACAGAGTAATCACGGAAAAGAGAGAGTTAACCGATCCGATGGTCAAAGAAAATGAAAAGCTAGAGTAGTTTACTGATGAACGATTACCTCGAACATTTGAAATAATTTTAAAATAAAAGTCAAGTACAATTTAATGTACAAATAAAAAGGTGTACTAAATTTTAATTAATTGCGATAAAAATTTAATATACTCAAAAGATAAATCATATAAATGTTCCAGATTTTCTAAAAATCTACGACATTGTTAACCTTTCTTTGGAGCGTGTGTAGGTGCTTTCTTGGTACTTGCAACATGTGCATGCTTTGGTGTTGTGGAACTTTTTCCTCCTGAAAATATAAAAGTTAAGATTACAATTAAGTGACCATGACTCAAATTCAATCCCAAGGGATTCCCAAGTGGGAGGATCTTAAAAATTCCAAGTTAATAAATACAATTTTCATTATAATTAGTAGAAAAAGTGTGTATTTTGTGATAGCTGTCAAGTACATTTGTTTCGTATTAATCCTCTTGCCAATTTGTCCTAAACAGCTTGCGCTTGATCCCTTATTCCCGAATTGAGAAACCCCTCAAAAGAATTAAACTGACAAGTTTTCACCTTTCAACTTATCAAATTCGACTTTTATCTTGTCTAAATCATCCTTTAATTTGTCCTTGGCCTCTTCCACTTTGCATTCTATTTCAGTTTTAATTTTATTAAAACCTTTTTTCATTTCCTCGGGAATATTTTTAAGATCCTCAATTAGACTGCTCTCTTGAGGTTTCCCAGGGCGCTTACCATGTCCCTTTCCCTTTCCTTTAGTTGTGGTAGGTTTTGGTCTTGGTGTTGTTGTTGTTGTTGTTGTTGTTGTCGTTGGCTCTTCAGTAGTAGTGGTCTCGGCTTCTGTAGTAGTCGTTTCCTCTTCAGTGCTGCTCGGAGCTCCTTCTCCACCAACTGTAACACCTTCACCCCCTTCCCCTCCTGCTGCTACTGTTGTAGGCTCCCCGCCCTCTGCTGCTGTAGTATGCTCTCCTCCTGCTTCGGGTGCTGGAGAAGGAGCCTCACCACCAGCAGATGCTGCTGCTTCTTCATCATCTCTCTTTTTACGATTGAGCCTGACAAAAATGCTTTGAGCAGGCTGGTTTTCTTCTTCGAAAACACCTAGTTGTCTCTTAACTCCGCTTTCTTTGTTAATCTTCTTCAGAAATTGACTGAAGATCTCTCGCTTTTCTATGAGCAAACAGAGAAGAATTAGTTAGTAACATTTTTTGAACAAACTAGACAAATGATGAACAAGTTCAATTGCGAATTGTATTCATTCAATACAATTATGAGTTGAAATTTGAAATAATTTATTTGAAGAGTAATTGGATACCAACCGATGCACATATGGGTGAATGGACTGCAGTATAGGCCGGTGTCACAGACCAGTTGTACGTTCTTCTTATGATAACCACCACAAGATTGATGTTGGCCTGGGTGGAAAAATTAAAACACTAGCTTGCTGAGAATTAAGAAAATTAAAGGTTAAGAAAAAAAAGAAACTAGTCTGTAAGGGCTAAGTTGGAAGCCACCTCACCATGTGATATTTATATTCTCAAATTAGTAAATTATCAATTAACCTTGCTAATTGTTTACTTCATTCATTTTATACTAGATAAAGTCGCATTAATGGCAAGATAGTTTCAAGACTTATATCATTTGAATTCTGATACAATTTAGATCAACATTATATAGAGAAGAGGTCCCCATGAGCCTTCGCTCTGACAGTATTTTTTTGCATAACCCGGTACTTTACCTCTTGGAATATAACAGCGGTCGCAGCACTGACACCTGTTACGAACAGAAAGCTTGTCAATAAAGAGACCTTGGTGGTCTTCACATTCTTGACGGGTGACTTCATTATCACACTTGGATTTGGAACAATCACAACTAAACATTTTCATCAGCATTTCGGCAAAGCTCTTGTCAATAGGGTGGTCAAGGTCATACTTGAGCTCTGGGCTCTTCATCGCCAAGACAACAGACTGAATGCTTTGTTTAACTTCTAAATAATCAATATAAAATAGCAGGTAATGATGTTCTACCCTGATTAAAAGAATGAATTACCTCTACAGACGTATTTGCGGTCACAGTTGAGCCCTTCCTCGCATTTGACCACAAACTTCGGGTTCTTTGCTGGTCTACAACTTTCCTGAAATGCTGAGTGAATTAACAATTAGAAAGGGGATTTTAAACTGACTATGGTCTTACCTCTAATAATAAGACAGCACTCGCACTTGAACTCCCTTTCCTCTGAGAAGAGGACGCCTTTGTATTTCTCGCACATATATGGCGTCACCTCATGTTTGGATGAGTTCTGAATAAGACTATTACTCGGCTGAAGACATGGACACCATTTTTCAGAGCAGTTGACTGTCAAAGACAGGGACAGAACCACAAGGAATGCGCTCAAAGTGTTAAAGGCTTCCATTTTTGGTACGACTTTTAACTACAAGTTGTGGCAAATGTGGTGTCGAGTAATGAAATTATCATAAAATTCTGAATTAATGAATTATATAATTTGTTCGTAATCTCAAGCTATCAGGTGACCTTGCTAATTAAAAGTGTATCATGTTACATGCACAATTTTTAAAGGAACACTTATGTAAAGTTTACGATTTTTATTAGATATTTAAAATTGCTTAAGCGTTGAATGGTTTGGTAACTTTTTAAATCAGCTAGGTTTTTTGGTAGGAGTCGTTTAGGGCTTTTAAGAAATAAAAACCTCAATATAATGGCGAGCATTCAGAACAACTCCTCGCTTATGATCAGGGATGCCCAAAGGGGAGGGATCGATCTTTATAATCCTTAGTTTAAGTAATTCTCAATGAAAATAACGTTAAGATTACCTCGTTATAGACCTTGGTATTGTAGGGTTTTAACTAAAATTAACTTTAATTAAAATGCAATATTTTTTGTAGTTTTTTTAATGAAATGTACAAGAATCGTTAAACTCCCATATTTTCAAAAGAATCAATTTGTCACTTGCCAATGTTGACTCACATCCTGCATAACTTAATATGTGTAAACCCTTTCTGGCCTACAGTACAATACATTAACTTTATTTAACCAAGACAATGTCAATGATCATATATTGGTTAGACTGTAATTCAAAGTCTTGTCTCACAAACAGTTATTCATTGATTAACTTTGAATCAAAACCTATTAAAATAGTTTCGATTCTTATTTCAATTTAATGCAAACAAACAATTGATTACTAATCAAAATAATGTTCAGTCGAATAGTATTTCAAATATTTGCGTCAATCGACTCATTCATTGAATCAAAGGATTGATCATCACTTCCAGTTTATCTGTCGATCGGTTGACAACTGTTCCTTATATTCCTTAATATTAAACCAATTGATAATCTTATCACTAATTTCAATGAATTTCAATCGCTTTAAAACTTATATGTATGTAAAAATGTATGTATAACTCAACCATATCTTCAGTTTTATTGATTTTAAAATTATTAAAACCCTTTCTCAATAAAGCAAATGATTCGATTGATTTCAATAATGGAATACATTTGGAGTCACAGACTTCGGTAAACAATCTATTATTAAGCAATTAATTGTTAATTGAGTCTCAATTGTGATATTGTAAGCAGAAGTTTGATACTCAAAATAAACCTATTGGACGTATTATACCAGGAGGTTATTATCACATAGGGGATTATCCCATAATGTCCTGGGTCACACTGCCAGAGCCTGATGAAGATGAACCAGTGTCCTGGGTTACTCTGGCCGAGCCCTAAAGGCTACGATAGAAATTTAAATCGATAAATGACTAAATATTAAGTTTAATTCATATGAATTAAAACAATTTTATTGTATTGAATATTATTTGACTAAAAAAACTATTAAATATTTAGTGATTATCGAAATCAAAATTTAATAAATAATTTGACTTTAAGTTGATTTTTATTCTTGTCATCAGAATTATGGCACAAATTGTGGAAAAGAATTGTTTTAAATATAATTAAGATGTGAGTAAAGACTTACTCCAAAGAAGTGCAGAACAGACGACAACTGCAATAATAGCGGTCGTAATGACACTCACTATCAATAAGTGATTGCTTTTCATCCGATTCTCGGAAACAATACCAGAATCTAAAGACTAGAATAAAAAATAAAGTTAGATAATAATGTAATGATTTTGAATTAATTACTTCAATAGAAGCTTTTGGAGTGAACTTAATTTTTTGGACGTTTCTATCATTTAATATCTCTGAGCGAATCCATTTCATATTCACCGACACTCTAATCATCCAGGACCTTCGAGAGCAGTATTCGGTTCCGTTTGAAAGGAACGAAAGTAAACCTATTTCCACAGCTTGACAGCCATAATGTTGGTGTTGAGGAGCATCAGAATTACCAACGTAAAATAATGAATTTTTATCATTTCACAACTCCTCGCGACTGTCGACACAGAATATTTGAGTAGCGTTTTCGTGGGAGTATAATTTTCCACAATCACTTTTCATAACCACTAGACCTTCTTTCAATTTATTGGAAGAGACGCCTTCGAGACTGGGATTGGGATCACCGTATAATCCCATTCCAATAGAAACTAGAAGACCGGAATTATTCTATTCTTCACTTTCAACAAAGCGATGTCGAAATATCTGTCCTTCACAAGAGCATAATCAATTTCATAATCGAGCTTGGCATACTCTTGGACTGTATTCTCAAATTCTTAAGTGATTTGATAGCCATTGAGTTCCCAATCAATTATTTCTTTTTTAAGTCTCTCTCTTCTCCTGTATTTCGACGATAACACTATGGCTGACATATATTTTGGATGAATAATGATTTGTTCGATAAGATGTCTTCGAACCCAAACTTATCAACAGAACCGACCAAAACCACCACCGATTCATCCCAAATGTTACTGAGGTCAAATTTATTCAAAAGCAAATTAATAAACGATATTAAAAAACGACTAAACTTACTGTTCGAGGCAATGGGCAGCTGTGAGAACCCACCACTCATTGATAACAGAACCACCACAAGAGGTCTTTACTCTCATTAATATATTACCAAATAATTTCATGAATGTTATATCGAGGAATGCCAACCAGGGATATTCTCCAGTGTTGGCATATTGTCCGCCCCATATTCGAGAGGACACAAACGGGTATTTGAATGTTGAGTTTGGATCGCATTTTCTGATTCCTATTCCGCACTCTTTCCAAGAAATAGCCGGCAATTCGTCATCGATTTGTCGGTGATATCCGTCCCATGAGTTCACTAATAATCAAAATTTTGAATTGATTTCCATATTAAAGTCATTCATATGATTACCATTTATTGTAAATAAAAGACAACAAATTATTAATAGATTTGGCATTTTTTTGAATAAAAACATTTATTTTTATCAAAAGACAGTTTAATTGATTTTTTCAATTATTTAGATGAGTGCGTGAATTAATTTCTCTACTATTGAAATGCTTTACAATTCATCATCGATTTGTCGGTGATATCCGTTTCATGAGTTCACTGATAATTAGAAAATAATTAATGAATTGTTCACTACATTAACGAAGTAAGAATGTAGTATATAGTTTTGTCGTTCTCCCCCGCCCACCCGCCGAGAGGGGCAAATTGTTTGAAAAAATTATCTCCCACTACATCCCCCCCTCCGGCGAGTAAGAAAAATACACCCCCTATACCCAACTGATTTTTTGTTCCGAGGAACCCCCCCCCCTGAGGTCGGCTTAGTTCCAATAAAATATATTGAAAAATGTAAGAATACTTCTAGAAAATCCAAGTTTCCACCATGCATGAATTTTTGGATTTTTTTCTGGAACAAGTTCAGACTTATTATGATCTAAAGTCCAGACTTTTGGGCCAAAATCTTAGGGTCTTTGGTGCCAGTTTCCCAAAGAATTTGGAGTGTCCTTCGGCGGTC
>JAQGCS010001377.1:0-14190 GCA_034702105.1 Fuscozetes fuscipes | reverse complement strand
AAATACATCTCTTCTCTGTCGACCATAATTTGGTTGTATTTCAGCCCACAATCAACCCGTTTATCACTTTCGGTGTATTTCTGGCTTCAGAGACGGGTTTAAGAGTAAAATGGAAGTCCTTTAGAACCCTTTCTATTGTCTTAATCGAAATTGAGTTAATACTAATAGTAATAGTAATAATAATAATAATAGTTAATTCGTTAATGCATCTGATCCTCAGATCTTTGATTCTTTGAGTACAATCGTTGTCAACCCATTGACATATTTGTTGTTTCTGTCCATCAGTAGGTAGTCTTTTTCTGTGATCAGTGATTCCCTTCCTCTTCAGTCCAGTCTTCTTATAAGTCGAGTAGATTTTTGAGATAGCATTGTCGTTAACACCTGAAAACGCGGCCACATCTCTCATACGATGACCACAATTGAGATTATCTTTTCTCTCATTCCGTTACTAATCTTATTATTAACTCTTTTTTGTGGGTTGTCTTAGAGCTGATCCAACATTTGGATCAATTATTATCATTATTTTGGATTGCATTAAATGTTTACACAATCATTACGAGGGCTCGCATTCAATACTCTGAATTTCATTGGACTTAATCTGAAAGTTTTTTGTCTATCGCGTGAAGGATGTGAAACATTATTGACTTATTCTGAAAATAGATCGACTTTTAGTGTATCTTCAGAAAGCTTGATATTGGATTGGCTGCCATTTGGGTTCATTAATGTAAAATTCAATGATTTTATTAAAGGTAATTTAAGATAAATTGGCAGTAAAATTGATTTGTTTGAATGTAGTTGTACTAGTCAAATAAAAAGTACCCATTGCAATCAGTTTTGTAGGTATAGCAACGGTTAAGAAACATGCTATCTACTCGTGATAATTCGATCCCTTTTTAAAAGATAGAATCACCTGTGATCTAATGTAACTAGTATAGTTGCAATAACAAAGAATTATTGCAAAAACGAAGTACTCTTTGTGCATGAGTTACGTGTTTACTTCAATGAACTTGTTTAAATTAAATCATGATTCAAAATAAGATAGTAATTGAGGTTATTTACCACTCTTATGGATGTCATTATGGTAACAAAAATCAGTAAATACGCACATAATTTCACAATATTTGTCAAAAACTAATTTAAGCATCTATCAAATAATTTATGAATAAGGTATTTGTGTCATTCGATAAAGATTTTTGTATTTAAGGAGATGTCCGAGGTACTAGTCTTTCATTGATTCATTTCATTGCTTGAATAGAATTAACTTATCTTAACTGGATCATTTAACTTGAGAGATGCAATCGTTGGAAAATTTCATTGATTCAGATGAGTTTGGAAGTGGAAAGATGTCTGGATACGTTTACGCTGCGGGACTGGTGGGTCGCATTCCTAGAAACCTACTTCAACCGGAGTTCCCGCAGTGCCTTGATTATTTGAGAAGAAGTCAATTAACGGACGGGAGTTGGGGTTCACAATACCCGGTCCTCATATTCGACAGAATAATATCGCGCTTAGCGCTATCGTGTGCCTAAAATTTTGGGACTGTCCAGTGGACACACCTCTAATAGAAAATGGCTGCAATTACATCAAGGACAATTTGGGAAACATTGAAATGCCCAATGACAATATGACTGTTGGGTTCGAATTATTGCTACTAAATCTGCTTGATGAAGCGAAAGAGTTCTAAACTGATCGGAATCAATGAAATTTTCCAACGATTGCATCTCTCAAGTTAAATGATCCAGTTAAGATAAGTTAATTCTATTCAAGCAATGAAATCAATCAATGAAAGACTAGTACCTCGGACATCTTATTTTGAATCATTAGCTTGATGTCGTCATTAGAGTACATTTTTCCAATTCCTTCGAGAGTGTAGAGCCATACCTTCCTTTTGATATCTTTGATTAATTGTTCGCATTTTGTTATCTTTGACATTTTATCTGCTTTTCATTCTTGGGAACATAAAGTGTCTTACTCGTATTAAATGGAATTCCCAACTTTTCGCTTTATCAAGCAGATTTAGTAGCAATAATTCGAACCCAACAGCCATATTGTCATTGGACATTTGAATGTTTCTCAAATTGTCCTTGATGTAATTGTAGCCATAGCTCCACACATACTGGCATTGGTTAGAAAAATATCTAATCAATAAAGTTATTAAGTAAATTGAGTAAATTAAGTTAATTTCTTTATTTAACCTGAGAGTCGTTGGGTCAACAAAAATGATAACAACTTGGAAATACAATTTTACCTGGTCTGAAAATCATATTGGCCAGGGATCGAATCAGTGCTTTCAGCATGCAAGGGGAGAGACTATACTAAAATCACCCAGATTATCTTTCATTCTAACTTAAGAATAAAATTCTTATAAAAAACACGTGATGTCTTTTTAAATGAGTAAACCATGGTTGTGTCCAGATAAAACCTATATATTGCCCAACACTTATAAGTCTCACCTGTTGTGTGTAACTTCAAAGAGCAAAATACAATTTCTATACTAACTAATTTATTAATTTGATTAAAGAAAGTACTGGACAACTTTATTAAGAAATAGACTCAAAACTTACGAAACAAGTAACTCAAAATAACTTACCAGTACACATTTTCCTTATGTGAGATCATATCCTCACTTAAATCAATTCTTAAAAAATATCGAAAAAAGTTGAAAATAAAATTAATAATTCATTGGAAATATTATTATTGACTTAACAGCGGATCTGATCTCATGTTAAGGAAAAATATACTCAAGTCTTGTAGTATTAATTTTACTCTCACTGCGAGTCATGTCTTCTAAAAGTAAACTTGGTAATTGTTTCCAATATGCAATTTAAGGTAAAGATAATTTAACCTGTACACTATTTATTTATAATTTTATTTTTTAAGAAATTGATGGAATATGAGATTAAAAACTTTAAAAAACAATACAATACTGACATCAATACAGATGTTTTGGTTGCGAATGTTGACAACATTATGAACCAGGAAAGTAGAAATAATGCAAACATTAGTTAGATATAGTGAAGAGTATAGTCGAGCCAGGTGAGTCTGATTTGAAAAAATTCTTTTAAAGAGGCATCCGTGAAGTTCAATGACCCACTTCCAATAGAAACAATAAAGTGCAAATAGCTGAACATGAACATAATTGGTGTCTGTCAAAAATAAACTTTGTAGATTATAACCTGTTTATCAAGAAAAATGATCTTGCCTCTTTCAGATTGTAGAGTTAGGGTATTGTCTCAATTTATCAATTGAACAATTGTGGGTCCGATAATCACCAGAATGTTTAACAATTTGAGCAAGCATACAAGCATTGTCAATGACTTGTTAGCTAATATTTTTCTACTTTCTAAAACAGTATAAAAGTAATATTTTATTATTTAATCCAGTACAATTGGAAAATATATATTAAATTATTTTAGCGCAAGTGTTTCAGTTAAGTACATTGAAGTAAATTAATATTTTACCACAAAAAAACACATGAAACATTATATAAATTAGCTTTCTTCTATAATATGTTACAATATTTTTAAATCACATACAATCTTAAAAATTTTCAATAGAATAGCTTAAACAGAGTTATCAAGCCAATTCAATTAAAACTAATGCTTTCAATCGCCTTATTATCAATATTAAGATTATTGGCGATCTCATGGTTAACAGCAAAGAGGCAGTTAATCCACAACAGGACAGCACAACGAAATAATTGGAATCAAACCTATGACTTTATTGTTGTAGGTGCCGGCACTGCCGGTTCAATTGTTGCTGGTAGATTGAGTGAAAATGCGATGACCAATATTTTACTGTTAGAGCCTGGTGGACCTCAAAATGCAATTTCTAATGATATTCCAGAAATGTGGACTTCTGGTCCATCCATTGTGAGCAGTGCTACAAATTGGGTCTATTACACTGAGCCGCAAACAAATTTAGCCTTAAGCTATCCTGATGGTCGTATTCGTTTTACTACTGGCAAAGTTTTAGGTGATAGTTCCAGTCATAATGGAATGGTATTCTTTAGAGGAAACCGAAAAGACTACGATAATTGGGAGCAAACATATGGGGCTAAAGGCTGGGCATTTAATGATGTTTTACCCTACTTTAAACGATTTGAGAACAATACAGATAAGAATATTGTACGAAATAACCCAGGCTATCATGGTATAAGCGGCCCTCTTCAAGTCACAACAGATCCTAATCCGCCAAAAATATATCAAATAATCCAAAACCATTTAAATCTATTGGGTTTAATTAATACTGACCTGAATGGGCCCAATCAGACGGGAACCATGGTAGTGCAGTCATTTGTAGGTCTCAACGGTTTGAGATCAATGCCTGCAAATCAATAGATTGATCCGAACCCACACCCTTGCAATTTACATATTTTGACGAATACATTGGTAATCAAAATATAATTCAATGGCTTCACTGCAGTCGGAGTACAGTTTGTGAAGAATGACACGACTTATACGGTTTTTGCTAGAAATGAAATAATCGTATCCGCAGATAAATTATACAAACTTGGTAATTTTGCAAACTAACTAACATAAAAATTAAGACCAATACAAACTGTACAACTTCTTTTGTTGTCAGGAGTTGGACCGAAGGCGCATTTGAATGATCTAGGCATTAAATCAATTATTGATTTACCCGTTGGCTATACTTCTGATGTACATCCTGGTCTAGATATGGGACTTACGGTGTATAATACATCTTTTATCATTTCCCCACTAAACTTGTCTCTTTATAATTTGGAACAGTTCTATATAAATAAAACAGGTCCTCTTGCAAGATGGACAAATCTTCTAACCTTTTTCAATACCAAGTCAAACAAAGATGGTGATTGCCCAAATATTCTTCTTTAAAGATATTTCGTGTTTAATAGACTGTGGTTTCATGTTAACCTAGAAAGACCAAGAAGCAGAGGAACAATTAAATTGCAATCTAGCAATCCTTTTTTAACTCCAAGATGGAATGCTAATTACTTGGGTCATCCGGCAGATTTTCAGGATTTAGTGGATGCAGTCAAATTTATGCTATTCCTCATGGAGGCCACACCTCTTACAAAATATTTAAAGCCACCATCTTTCGAAAGCATGGGATGTAAATCTTGTGGTGGACGGCATATGTTTGAGTGCGACACTGCCATACATTGCATTATAAAAAGGAAAGTTACAGTTCATTACTATGGGGGTGGTTGTCGTATGGGTGCATTAGAAAGAGATAACGTTGTATTGGGTCCCAACCTCAAAGTTAAGCAAGCCAACAATTTGAGAGTATGTGATTCGTCAATTTTTCCTATCTTATCTAATGGTGGACCGGCCGCTGAAACAATGATGGCGGGAGAAAAAATGCGCTCAAATGGTAAAAGATGATTATAGTTTATAATCGGTATTATTATTATATTATAATTTTATAAAATTCATGTGATTTGTCAATAAGTTATAAATAAATTAAACTCAAATAAAAGCTTTTCTTATAATAATTGAGTGGTCATTATCTCGGTTGGAGATGGCCACTATTTGACGGCAATTTTTTCAAAAAACTATCACATAGATGCCCATCCTAAAGCTGATTTGGGTTAGACAAGTTGTTGATTTCAATTGACTATCCTATTACAATTCCTGTGCTAGTTTTTATTATTAATCTGGTACTTTCACAAATTTAAAGCTTGAGTAAAAATAAAATTTTAATAATTAAAAACATTTCATTAATATTGCGAACAATAGTAGTCAGAATCCCGAATTCAAAATTTTTAGCTATATCATATATATTGTGACCGCACAACAGACTAGTGGCGTTTCTAGTTAACCGTTAGTGGGGTGGAGTCGTGGTTGAGTGTTTATCAGGTCATCAGTTCGCGCAGTTACGGCTGAGGCCAATAATGAGTGGACACAAAACTTATGTCAAAAACTGTACTTTATTTAAGTCAAAAATAAGTGAACGGATTGGAGTCAGAAATTGAAATGTCAGAGATATGCGCTGAAAAGCATTAGAGTAGTAGAGATCAGACTAAGGGTTAGGCAATAGATAGGCAATTGTTGAGTCATTGAAAAGTAGAGTCAATTTAGAAATGCAAAACAATTAATAGGCTATACATTGATTGAATGGGAGCTAAAACATTAACATTTGTATTTTAGAGAGTTTTAGCGGATGTGATTAGACTTTGATTACTGTATGCAAGAGTGTGTGCATTAATGTGAGCAAGGTCGTCTCACTCTCCGGGGTGGAGAAGCCTCTGCTCTCGGTTGAAGTAGAATTCCAGTTGGGAGACGTGAATCAAGGAACGGTTCGGAAGTCGCGTTGGGTTTAGCGATCATAGCGTTGACAGGTCCACGAAGTTCGATAACACGAAGCGGAGCTTCGTATTAGGGTGTAAGCTTTTTGACGTCGATGCGGTTAGCTGGAATGCGGCGTTTGACGAAGTCACCAATTTTGAAGTTTAGCGAACCGTGTATCTTGTCGTAAAGTTCTTTCTTTTTGAGTTTGAATGCGTCGGAGCGTTGTTTTGCGAGTCGGCGGGTTTCATCGATCGACGGTGAATTTTTGTTGAGAGGGTCTCGGCCTAACATCAGGAATTGCGTGAATCCTGTTGTTTCATGGATGGTGTTGTTGTAGTTGTCAACTACGAATCGGAGTACTGTTGACAATTTGAGACGAGGATTGTCTTGTAGTGCGAGTCGAATTCCTTTAACGATAGTGTCGTTGACTTTTTCGTTTTCACCATTAGTTTGCGGATGGTATGTACTTGTGAAGGACTGGGCACAGTTGTGTTGATTCAGAAATTGCTTTAGTTGTCGCGAGCGGAAGTTGGTTCCATTGTCGGTGAGAAGTCGTTTTTGCATCACCTGTTGTTCTGAAAGTTTCGTCTAGAACAGAGATTGCGGCTTAAGCCGTGTTAGTGGGCGTGGCTTTTGCCCAAACAAAACAAGTATTTTGGTCGAGGACGACTTGAATATACTTAGCTTTTGTTTTGCGAGCAGATGTTCCCATGACCACCGTGTCCATTGATATGAGATACATCGGTGGATCAGGAGTCATCAGTGGTTGGAGTTGTCCAAAGGATGGATGTGTCGCTGGTTTTACTAACTGGCATGTATGACATGACTGGACGTAGAGTTTGATGTCATGGCGCATCTTGGGCCAATATTAGTTTTGCGTTATCTGTTTTTGTGTTTTGCGAATGCTTGCATGATCTGCATTGTCATGACATTCGGTGAGGACTTTAAGTCTGAGGTTGTTTGGAATGATGATCTTTTTGCGACCATAGATTTTGAAGCGCATGCGTTGGAAGTCCAAAGCACATGTTGTTCATAAATGTTTATATGTTTTTAAAAATATGTAGAATATTTGATTTAAACGTCAATTCAATTGTGATATTTTGTTATAATTTTATATTATTAATTTAATGTGTTTTTTAAACAAATAAAAATTTCTTTGACAGTGAAAAAAGAACATAAGCCCATCTCTTGTGGCATATATCCCACACCAGCTCCAGGTATATTACATTTCAATGGACCGAGTTTTTGATTACAGTATTGAAAATGCAAACAAGACGAATCATGGGAATAGTCCTTCAGCTCAAGGACCCAATGGGACATTATTATGCATTTCAAAGAACTCAACGATATAAATGAATAAAACGGAAAGAAAATAAAAAAAGTAGTGTAATTCAATATTTAATGAAACACTATAACGTTAAATCAACAAAATTGTACCAAATTATAAGGTAATTATTCAACAAATTGTTTCGATTATTCATTTTATGAAAAACCCTCTCCTGAGGTCGATTCTTCTTCGGAGCCTTTTCTCCAGAATTCAAACAAATCTTTTCGTCTCAACTCTTGTTTTGGTTAAAAACCAAATCTTTTAAAGTGTTTGTCGAGTAATGACTTCTCATTTATAGAAATGGACCGATTTCGCCCTAAACAGACAAAAAATAGGCCGCATAAATATGCCATTTCTCTTGAAGACATACCCAGAATCGACGAAATTATTGAAAACATTCCTTATCCTTCTATCAGAGATGTTTTCAAAACAATAGGACCGAAGGATAGCCTTTCTTTTAAGAAATGTTCTAAAAGTACATTTTATCGAATAATGAAAAAATATATAATTTTATGATGTATACTGACATGTCGGTATAGGGGGTCAGAGGAGGGGTTTTCCAAAATTTTCTAAATAATTTTCACCTAGATACAAATCAAAACAGACACAGAAAATGATCCGAGAAATGAAAATTGCAGGAAAATACGTCAAAGATTAGCGTATTTACTACTTAATTAAATAAATGCTACTGGAAAAATTAGGCTATCCTTTCATTTATTTTGATGAAAACTATATTCATAAAAACTTTGAAAGAGCTAAAGTTTTAATGCCTCTTAAGAATCTAAATGGAAAATCGAAGAGTTATCGATTACATTTAAAAATTGGTATCTATCGATATCTTATCTTCAAATGTATACTATTTTGATTTACTTTCAAACTTTAGCCAAAGGTTCTCGGTTTAGTGTCCTGAACGCTGGAGGATAAGAAGGGTTCATTAAATGGCACTATTTGTTAAAAAGAATGTCGAAACGAATCCCGAAAAATTTGAAAACTGGCTTAAGGATCAGCTCATGTCCAATCTAAAACAACTGTCCGTCATTGTCTATCACAATGCGCAGATACATTCACGAATATTAAATCCGTGTGTTTTTATATTTCTCTGTTGTGTATTACTTTTACTTGATTTGGCGGAACACTCATAGCACTAATGTTAAAAATCTCCCTGTTGTGAACCTGAAAATCTCCCTGTTGTCACATTTTCTATATTTTTAAATAATTTATTCAAAGAAACCACAACTAAGTGGAAAAAGAGCCAATAATGAAATAGCTATTTGAAAATAATGTCAAATTTTCAAATAAGGATATAAAAACAAAACTTTTGAATCTCGTCAAAACTGTCACAGATAAAAAATGTAATGCTGTAGACAAAATGATCATATTCTGCTTAGGACACCTCCTTTATGTTGCGAGGTAAATTATCAAGTTTAGAAATAAAATGCAGATAAAATGTTTAACAATTAACAAATTGTTTTATTTTACAAACAGTAGTAAAATGTAAAATCTTTTTAACTGCAGTTTTATTTTTTAAATTCCCAATAATTTATACCAAGAGCGTGAATCAATCAACTGTTTATCCATATTTTTGTTAAGCTCAACTTCATAGAACTTATCTGGGCCAGATGGAAATATCTGATCTCTGTAAGAAATATCACCAATTCTGATGATCAGTTTCAAAAACTGATTGAGAAAATATTCAATGAGATCAACGACGAATACTGGCGAAGTTGTATGAGAAGCCTAGCCATAACCGAAACAAAATTCTATGAAAACGATGAAATCGATAAACAATTTGATAAAAATTCTTCTAAAAATTAATAAATGGTATAAATGTAGTCGAATTAAGTTTGAACCTAATTTATTTAAATATAAATTCTATAATTACGAAAATGTGATTTAAATTTAGTCATTTTAAATAAAGTGCAATACAACGTTATTTATGTCCCTTTTTCAAAACTTTAGTCATTCTGATAACGTTTCATGAAATTCTTTACGCGTTTAAAAGACGACCTCTTTATATGTACTGTATGTGTGTGTTATTGAAAATAATATTAAAGTGAGCTTTTAATGAATATTTAATAAAAATCTGAAACATGTCTTAATTACAGCAATTATGTACTTTAACCTTCATAAAATTTTCTGTTTTAGAACAATTTAATATTTTACCCGGTTCAATGAATCTAATTCATGACAAATGTTCGTATAATCATTAATCGCAAAATAGGCTCAATAGTAAACTACCAAATATGACCGAGATAAGAACAAATGTGTAATTATAATCTAGACATATAAGGAATACCTTATGCAAAAATTTGTAAGATTAAAGAAGAATAGAATTCATTTATGAAAGCTTATTTCATATATTAATAAGGTTATATTGCAAGTTCATTCAATTTTGACTTTATATCAAATATAATTCTAATAATGAATCAGTTATTCATTTAAAATCTTTGCTTATTTCAATTAGTTTGAACTTGTTCGTAAGGTTTATCAACAAATTAACTGAACTGTGCGATTTAGCTCTCATAAATGAATTCTATCGATTGTGTTAAATAGAAAGGTGACAGGTCATACATGAAAAATATAACTTTGTTACTAATTTGGAACCCATTACTAGATTTGAGTATAATTTTTGAAATGAACATGATAACAATTTTTTTGTACCTTATATTTGGATAGAAATTTATTCAAAAAAGTCTCATTTGTTCGAACAAAAAGTAAACAAATAAAAGTTAATTAAAAATGAGATTTTCTAATCAAGATAAAATATTGGGTAAAAAAGGTTTTAATAATTGCGTTAAACTTTATTTACAACCAAATGGAAATAAATTTCATAAATAATTGTATATATTTTCAATTTAATAAATTATAATAATTTTATTTCCAGGAAAGGGGTTGACTGTACCTTTAGTGTCAACTTTCTATTTAATACATACGATACAAAGCGCAAACATGTTAGACTTGAGTTGCAGGGATGCCCAAGCTTTTCGGCTCTAGGGAGGGGGTCTAGGGGGTAGTTTTTTTAATTTCCCGCCAAAAAAATTTGCAGCCTTGCTTCGCTGGGCACGTCACCTCGCTACGCTCGGCGTAAAAACTTTATAGGAAAAATTTTCCCGCCTCGCTTTGCTCGGCGGAAAACACAAAGAGGCGTAAGCTCCGCTCGGCGACGAGGGGGTATACCTGTAATGTTAAATTTTTTCAAAATACTGGGGGGGGGGGTAAAGCCAAAATTTCCGATTATAGAGGGGTAAGACCCATACCCCCCTTGGGCATCCCTGCTTGAGTTGATATAAAGTAGTTTAGTTATTTGATCTAAATTAGACACTCAATCAAATTGTAGATCACATAAATGACCAAGAAATCACTCAATCCTGCGTTTATAAGTTTTGATACAAAAAAGATCAAAATTGGAAAGGGTTTGTGATATGACATCAACACATGTGAAGCGTCTGAAGCAAGGAAAATACCCAAAACCCCAATAAGACAATCTATCGGTGACTCTAAGACAGTAATGATAACGAAAACAACAGTTTAACTGAATTCAAGACTATTGAAATCAATTTCAATACTACGACAGTATTTCAATCAAAACAATTCCAGTGATAATATTTTTGTTATTCCGAAGCATTTAGAGAGAAAAGTGTTCGATAATCACTAGAAATCTACAAAACAGTGAAAAATTAGTGAATGTTTTCTTTAAATTTAGATTTAACTAAAAGTGTTTGAGTTTTGAGTAGTTTTATTACATTTTAGATTTAAGTCAAAACTCGATATTAGTCAATGTTTTTGAACCATCAGTTGACCTAAATTAAGGTCTGACTGTATATCGCTCTGTATATCAAGTTTCTCGGCTCTAGATTTATATAACGGATATTAAGCTAACTCTGTCTTATATGAGACATTAAAAACATCAGGTGATTCCAAACGATTCCCCGCCAACAATGAAACTAACTTCCGTTTAAACACCTTAAACACTTTAAACACCTTAAACACTTTAAACACCTAGCATCAAACATCTTAAATTTTTTGAAAAATCACTAAACCCCTAAATCCTCCTAGAGCCGTCGACCTTGGCCAGCCCTGAGTGTATGTATGTATTGATTCGCAAATAGCGTATCGATATTTTCCAAGGAGAGTTTAAAAAAACTAATTAATTTTCAAGAATAAAACATCTTGATAGCGTAATAGCGTTTGTGAAATTAAGGTAACTCTCCTTTTAGGATTTTCTTTAGGTTAAACACAAACTATAAATTATATTTAAAATTCCAAATTTTACATTTTTGAACTCTTGCAATAAATATTACGATTAGATTAATGATATTTATTTTTGATTGATAACTATCACTATCAAAAACAGTCTTAAAATTGCTTTTGTCTTATTGAGATATCCGTAATTAAATTATAAAAATTGAATTATTTTAAAAATGATATAATGAATATATAAATATAATGCGTTTTATATAAATCTATTCGTATCGGTCATATACATCTAAAGTCAATAAACTTGATCAGATTCATATATATTTTAAGGTGTGTTACATTTTAAAATCAATGGCTGTATTTCACATGTGTTCTGATTTTTATTGAGTTTGAAATATCAAGTTTATTGGCTTATAAATATATCAGGTTAAAAATAAGTATTTATCATAACTTTAATCAGCATGTACAGTTTGGTATCGTTCACTTATAGATTACTGATAATCTCGTGGATTACAGCTAAGCGACAAATTATTCATGATAGAACTGTTCAAAGAACGTCTTGGAATAATAGCTATGACTTTATAATTGTTGGCGCTGGAAGTGCGGGCTGTGTAGTGGCGAATAGGTTGGCTGAGAATGGGCAAAATTCTGTTCTACTACTAGAGGCTGGTGGGGCACAAGATGCCATTTATAATGATGTACCTGCTAGACTTTTTGATATTGGTCAGAATAGACCTCAACTTCAGTGGCAATATTATAATGAACCACAAAAGAACGCAGGTAGACAATACCCTCTTGGACGAATGTCTGAGTCTAGAGGAAAAGCCATTGGCGGCTCCTCTACACATAACGCCCTTTTGTATAACAGAGGAAACCGCAAAGGTTTCGATGAGTGGGAGACTAAATATGGAGCCATTGGATGGAACTATAAAGAGGTTTTACCATTTTTCAAAAAGTTTGAAAACAACACCGATTTGAAGATAGTTGAAATGAATCCTGGATATCATGGAAGAGGAGGGCCTGTTCAAATATCATCTCCTAAATCTCCAAACCCGGTTCTTTTACGAATGTTAAATGTTTTAAACTCTTTAGGGTTTCGGACAAACGATTTAAATGGGCCAAATCAAACCGGGTCTATGATTGCCCAGTCTTTCTCTGGACTGGACAGTATGCGTTCAAGCTCAGGGACAGCTTATGTTGATCCTAACCCATATCCTGATAATTTGCACATTGTAGCAAATGCCCTTGTTTATCAAATACTCTTTAATGGTTTGACTGCAGTGGGGGTTCAATTTAGCAAGAACGATAATTCCTTCAAAGTTTTTGCCAAAAAAGATGTCATTATTTCAGCTGGTATATACTTTATGACTTCATTGTTTCACTTAGTCTGATTAATATTTTAATACCCAGGACCGATCAATACACCACAACTTTTAATGCTTTCTGGAATCGGACCCAAATCACATTTGGAGAGTATGAGAATATCAGTGATTATGGATCTACCAGTTGGTGATAATTATAAATGTCATCCCGATGTAAGGATCGGAGTAAATATCCCAGTACCTTCTACTTTGAACAATTTGGAAGAGCTCTACAACAAAAATGGAACACTCTCTGAAATACAAATTTTAATTTTTCATTTAAATACAAAAAATAACTTGGACAAATCCTGGCCGAATTTAATGATTAGCATGTCGGTCAACGAATCTTCAAAATTGGCTCTAGAGGTAGAACTCCTCAAAGTAAAGAGTAAAGGAACAATTCGACTACAATCAGCCAGTCCATATATTCAGCCCTTAATCGCACCAAACTTTTTAAGTGATTTAGTAGATTTTGAAGATATGATCGAGGGAACAAAATATTTGTTTAAATTCATTCATTTGCCTGAAGTGTCGTCTGTAACTCCTAATTACACCTTAGAAAGTGCTGGCTGCCAATCATGTCCCGGAATTAAAGATTATTTATGTGATCAAGGCATTGAATGCTTAATTAGACGTTCCTCATTCAGTTCTTATCACTCAGGGGGCAGCTGTCGTATGGGTGCACTCAATAGACCTGATGTTGTAGTCGGACCTCAATTGTATGTAAAACATATACAACGACTTAGAGTTTGTGATTCATCAATATTTCCGGAACTGCCCAACGCTAATACAAATGCTGCTTCTATCATGGTAGGAGAGAAATGTGCTCATTTGATTAAATCATATTATTCTTCTAATTTAATGATTTAGTACTAACATGATAATTAATACAAAATGTTTTTCACTACGTTTACGAAGTAAGAATGTAGTATATAGTTTTGTCGTTCTCCCCCACCCACTGACCAATTCTCTAATTAAATGATTAAAATAAAAATGAACCGGAGAATAAATTCGAGGTAAAATTTATTATATC